>RJWM01002613.1:7954-126042 GCA_004363535.1 Dasyprocta punctata | reverse complement strand
GTAAGAAACCATTTTAAAGATAACGATGCGCAAATTGCAACCATTGTCAAGCTTCTATCTTCCGGCTTTGTAAACCTGCAATGTTGTGTATTTACGCTAGTTGTTTGCTTGTCTCCTTTGCTTGTTGTTTTTACTATATATGTCGTTTTTTTGTCGTTGTTGTTGTAGTTTTTGTTTGTTTTGTTTTTCTTTGCTCAAATAAAATAAAAAAAAAATTTGGACTTTGCTAGGAGAGGTCAAGGCAGATTTTCTATTGGAATTCATTTTAAACTTAGTAAAAGCCATTAACATACAGAAGTAAAGAGGTTTGCAGAGAAAGTAGGATCTGAAGGAGGAGGCAGCTTGTGTAGGCCTGGAGAGGTATGAAGCAATATTGCTGCCTGTACAACATGGCTGGCAGAGTGACTGGAAACCGGACAGAAATATAACATCAATAGTCAGCACCATGACAGAGCATTAAAAACTTTGTGTATTATAGAAGAAACACAGTCTTAGATTTTTCATTAAATTGATAGCTATTATATGGACAACTAAAATTTTAAGCACAGATAAAACAAGGAAAATAATGACTTTTAAAAAGTGGCAATGGGCTAGGGATATAGCTCAGTGGCAAAAGTACCTGCCTAACAAGTGCAAGGTCCTGAGTTCAGTTCCTGGTACAGAAATTAAATAAATAAAAGTGGCACTAAAATGTCAGAGAATTGAATTATTACTTTTGATTCTCATATTACAATCTTTTTAAATGAAGCAAAACTCTTTGAATTATTAAGATTTTTTTTCTCAATCAATGACAAGGCTATTTTTACCTTCCTTTTAAATTTCATTCATGTATCCAATAGTAATTTCCTAATAACCACTTATATGTAAAGCATTAAAAAGTATGTTAAAGGGCCAAGAGTTTAGCTCAGTGGCACAGTGCCTGCCTGGAATGCCTGAGGTCATAAATTTGATTCATGGTATCAAAAAAAATTATTTAAGATTTACAAAAAATAATAATTTCTGCTACATTTTCATTGGATAATATAGACTTATTAAAAACAGTGTGTCTGTGGTCAATGCTAACATATTAGACTAGCTGCAGAAAATTTCAATTCAAAAAGTGCAAATCACATATACAGAAGTATAATATATGTACAGCAGTCAGAAATCATAGTACATTTACATGTTTCACAAAGACAATATCCAAATTCATCTAAAATGCCCTGTCAGGGCTCAGATGCAATAAACCCTCATGCACATTTTGGGGAAGGTCACTGAAATAAAGACGCTCCAAATGCCTTATTAAAATGGCAATGAAACCAGACAAAATTGCTAGACAAATGAGGATGTGAAGAAGTGTTTAAATCTTCTTCTTTGGAAGATGTCCAGATGTGACAGGGCTTCATCAAGTAGCTTGTGTTCTGATTTCATTTCCTTGACCCTTGGTAATATCTTCAGTTCACCACAGCTCATACATTTCAAAAGTCACAGAGATAATTTGCATTCAACTCCAGATAATTTTGGCATTGTGTTTTCTCTGTTTCTCTCTCTCACTTTCTATCATTTCTCTTTCCTTCTTGTAGCAGAAGAATTATCATTTTGCCCTTGACAAGTTGATTAAATTTTGTCAAGTATGTACTTTTTTCATTATACTCCTTCATAGGAAAGACACATACCATTTGCAAAGTCACTTATAGGCAGCTGGTGGAGTTTTAGATTAGCAACATCTAACTTGAATTCTATAAGGGAAAGGTTTATTCATCTCAAATATCTGAAAAAATAAACGGTACATCATTGGATGTACAATGATTCAGGCATAAACAATTTCTTGTAGATAGCATTTGATCAACATGGGGAAATTGTGACCATATGAAGCTTTTGATATAGTATCTAAGAATAGTAACATGATCCAAAATCCATAAGAAATCTCTGTTTGCCTCTGTCCTTCTAAATAGCTGTTCACTTCCTCATCAGTTAACCTGTTCGTCTGTCACCTAGAGTAAACTCCACGTATTGCTGCTTCTGGAGGGTAGTGCTCCCAAATCATTTTTGCATTTGCTTTGCCTAGAAAAAGAGATGTAATTTTTAAAACTTTTTAATTCACAAAAGAAATATTTGTATTCCATAAATACTTCAAACATTAATCCAAAAAAGTAAGAATCACCCTCCAAATCTGAAGCCTATAAAAGTGAAATTGCTGTTACAGTTTAAATTCAAAAATGTATTGGTAATTTATTATCCAATGAGTCTGCACTAATTTAAACTTGTCCAGTGTATACATATACTATCTTTTTGCTTATTATAACATTCTCAAAACTTTGGTATTTAAAACAAAACATACAATTATGTATCTTAATTATGCATCATTAAGTATCTACTGTAGTAAGTCTGCTCACTACATACTGCTCATCTTGTCTTTGCATTTTCAAGTTGTCAGTTATTATTTGATAATAATCAGATTCATTTTTCAAGTTCTTCTTTCCAGCATGCCTTCTAACTCTCTTCAATCACCAATTTTTCTTTCTCTGATAAATCAATCTATTGCCATTCAACTGACTTTGATAACTCCATTAAAAACATACTTTTGCAACTTCACATTTCCTCTCATTTGTGTCCCTGCAGACACCAAATTTATGGAGTTTATAAAATAGGCATTTGTAATTCCTATCTTTGCTTGCTCATTATCCACTCTAGCCATGTACTTTTCTTCACTGTCTTTCCTTCCTCACAGTTCATAAAATGGCTTCTGTCAACCACGATGAACTTTATTATAGCTTCTTTCTACATATTTTATTACAGTTTCAGGCAGCCTTCCTCTTAGAGAAATGTTGTTTCCTAAACATTTTCTCATTTTGTATTCCTTAATATCTTACAATGTCAATATACTCCCTAGTGAAACCCAAAACCTCTTCCTCTCCTTAATTACATCTTCCCAGACTATTTTCTAAATTTTTATTTACTAAAACTTATTCCTTACACTTATGTTTTCTTTTTCTGGGTGATTTTCATTTGTGTTGACATTGGTAATCAATATGCTAGTGACAGTCTACTCACATCTGTAAAACTGAGTTGACACCTTCACATAAATATCAAACAAAGTGCGAGGAAGAAAATAAATATTCAAATGATAAGTGGAACAAGGAAGCAGGAAGGGGAAAGAAGTGAATAGAGATAATAAATAAAAAAGAATAAAAAGCAATAGAAATAAAGTTTTGTAAATGAAGAGGGCAAAAATGATTGTAGGGTGCTGGGGAGTTAGCTCAGTGGTGTAAGCACCTGCCTAATGGTTGCTATGCTATGAGTTCAATCCCTGGTACCAAAAAAACAAAATGAACAAACAAACAAAAAATGATTGTAGGAAAGAGAGGGGAATGAGGAAAAATTGAATCAAGATATATCATGTATAGGTACAAATTCCCCATGATGAATGTGCTCATTATGTATGTCAAAAGTGTACCAATGAAATTAATTTTTAAAACATACCTGGAATATAGTATGCCCAAAATAAAATTGATTGTGTCTCCAAACTGTCCTTTCTTGCAAAAATTAATTAGCAGAGTACCACATATTGATTTACTTAAGTCTCAAACACAGAGAAATCCTTACATACTGCATTCTTTTTACACGGCAAATTACTCCAATACTTTTTCCAAGACGTGTTACTTTAGGCTAAGCAATACCCATCTTAAAAAATGCCCTTGCTTCTATGCCAACATCCCTGTAATAAAGTCCTCTCTATAGGGTCTTTAACTCATCTTTTAAACCTTTTTATAAAGACAGTATACAATTGGTCATTGAAAATGAGTAGCCATTTACATTTTTAAAAAATTTATCATAGTAGAAGACCCATTACCAACAGCAAACGACTAAGTGTGCTCCAAGGTAGGTGGAGTATTTTGGGGTGCAACACTGTCAACAGTGCAGTATTGTGCTGGAAATAGAAGCATTTCAATTCAGACTATGTGAAATTGTTTCTTGACTCTATCGTTTACTAGAGGTGCAAATTCAATTTTCAAAGCATCTCTTTCCTTGCTTAGAAATAATACTGGTATCTCTCAATATGCAGTTTTGAAAAATCTTACAGTATATACGAAGCCCTTGAAACAATTTTAATTAAATAATAAGAAATTTTAAAAACTGACTTTTATGTTAGTCTTTTTAAAACTTGTTCACCCTATAGCATGAATCCTTCTGGATGTCACACAGGTATTTTTATCTCTTCCACAAATACTCCAGAAGTCTACTTTATAGAACTTTCCAGTGCAGTTTCCTCTTCTTGGGATATCGTTTCAACCAGACCTTAGCAAAAGGAGTTATTTCTCCCTGAGGTTCAATTTTGGCATTCTTGTTTAAAAGTCACATCCTATGAGATGCTTTTATAATCTATTTTCATTTTTAGTATAAAACTTATTACTGTCTAACATTTTCATGCATATGAATTTGGGCATTGTATCCAATTTTTATCTCCCAAACATCTAAACTCCAAGAAAACAAAAATTTGTCTATCTTTTTCTTTATCATCCTCTGGGCAAGAGCTTCCACAATACTTGTTTAAATAAATCAATATATGAATGAATATCTCAATGAGTAAATGATTCTCATTCACTAGATTCTCTTACCTGTAAGGAAATCTTAATTCTCTCATTCAATTAGCTTTAGAGAAAGAAATTAGATATATGTCCCTTACCATGGCAGTGTGTTTTAGTGGGTTTTTTTTGTTGTTGTTGTTGTTTTTTTTTTCTTTCTTTTTTTTTTTTTTTTTTTTTTTTTTTTTTTTTTTTTTTTTTTTTTTTTTTTTTTTTTTTTTTTTTTTTTTTTTTTTTTGCGACACCAGGGATCGAACTCACAGCCTCACGCCTGCCAGGGCAGGCGCTTAAGCCACTGAGCCAAACTCCCTGCCCTTGTTTTTTTGAGGCAGGATCGCACTATGTAGCTCAGGCCATCCTTGCGCTCGCGTTGTAGCGCAAGCTGGCTTCGAACTCACAACGCTCCACCTACCTCAGCCTTCCGAGTGCTGGGATTAAAGGCGTGCGCCACCACGCCCGGCTATGCGCCACCACGCCCGGCTGGCAGTGTTTTACCAGGTTCTAAATGACGCGTATTATTCTGCATAATAAATGAAGTGCTGACAAGCCTGTTTCCCTTCTATGATGCCACTATGACACAGGAATAAAATATAATGCCCTTTTGGTTGCAGAGACTCACCTTTGACAGTGCATTGTGAATGTTTCTCCAATCAGGTACTTTGTTCTCCTACTACCCAGGGTCTTTAAAATCATGACCACTTTTAAATGTGATTTACCGAGCGTGGGAAATTTTATTCCTTGTCACTTTTAGGCAATTTCATATATGCAGTATGTCTCTAAAACAAGAACCTGTAAACCTCGTGAAAATAATACTAATAAAATAGTTAATGTTAACAATGTGGCATCTATTTTTATTGATCGAGAGGCTTTCAAAGACATACATAATTTTAAAATGCATTTTCTTTTCAATTCCTAATTTTATTTACAGAAAAGAATCCAACCAGTTACAAAGAGAAAAAAATAAAAACGCTAAGGCAAGTGTATTTAAATTCATTTGTTCTACTTTATTGGTGCAAAACCTCAAATATTAAGCAGGTGCAATGCAGTTTTACACAGGAAAGCTTTAAAATAACCACTTTGAAAGATACACAGAAATGTCAACTGTTTATACAACATGAATAGAAAGTAAATATTTCTTCTGATTATAGTATTTATTTAAGTGATAAACTTTTAAAATAGCTGCATATACAGTACATACACAATCATACTCTACTTACTTGCAATTTTTAGCTTTTTGCTTGGTGTTTTCTGTCTTGCAAAGAATGTTTTCAGTATTCTTAGGAGTTTCAAAAAGTGTAAACAAAGAAAAAGAGATCTTTTACCTCTAAGGAAATCTGAATTCTCTCTTTCAATTAGCCTTAGAGAAAGAAACTAGGTGTACGTCCCTTACCCTGACAGTGTTTTACAAGATTCTAAAAGACACGTATTATTCTGCATAATAAGTTAAGTGCAGAGGTGCCCGTTTGCATTCTATAATGCCTCTTTATTTCTCAGAGCATCTCGTAATGGACCTGTCATTTTTAAAAATTGCCCATATAATACGTTATGTCTGTGTCATTTTCGGTAGTTCTGTCTCTGTTACAGTATATTTTATTGAGAATGAAAATGTTCTAATTATTGTTAAAAATTGCATTCCTCAGTATGTGACTCATTATTTAACTATCGTCTGATAATCTGTTGCTACGCATTAAGATGAATGTTTAAAATGAATTTGTAGTATAAAAGAAATATTGACTGGCAGAAATAAGACCACCATAGTGGTTTTTAGAATGTTTGAATTACTAAAATGCTGTGACGAGTTCAACTGTAGTACCTGCTGTACTAGTATTTGTTTGTAATAGATATTTCATTAGTTTTCTTTATTGTTTAAAATCATGGATTTTAAAATCATTAGTGGATAGGGATTCTTTGTTGAGAAAAGGTAATTTAAATTCACCTATTTTCTTACAAATAAGTCTCGGATATAGAACAATGGAATCTTACATATAAGTTTCAGTGTGCTTAATATTTAAGTCTGAAATTGATTCCTACTTTGATAAGGAAAATAATTTTTAAAACATGATTATCAATAATATTTGTTTTTAAAATTGTGGCAATTTGTAAAGTAGAAAATCCAATATGTCCTGCTAGAATATTTAGTTGGAAAAGATGTCTCATTTTTTTCACTTACAAATGTCGAAATTAATGTAGCCTATTCTAGTTAGCATTCTAAATCATATGTAAAATGAGCTGTAATTTCCCATTGACGTGAGTAACTGAGGTATCATCTAAAGTTTTTTACTCATTACATATCATGACTTTATGTCATCTCAATACTAATATGAAAATATTTTATAAAGGTTATAAGATGACTAACTACATTTATTGTTAAAAATAGTGATTATAACATATTAATAGTTTATTTATGTATTTATTACACCACAGTAATTAGAATAGCTAGTATAAGGTAAAAATAGATTAATTATAACTCTAGGTGTAGCTCACACAATAACTTTATGACATAGACCACTATTACATGATGTATACAAGAAGTAATTGCTCTAAAGTGGCTAGTCCAAGATAGCATTGTTTGAGATTTAGTAAGACTGTCATATAAGCACAGTGTTCAGTATGTATTTATTATAAGGATACAATAGTGTATACATTTATCCAATATGTTAGTATTTATCAATTTATCAAATATATATTTATGACATCTCAAACCATATATAATAAATTTTCTGAGAAATATAGACATACACACTTAATTTTGAAAAACTATGTGCATAATATATATTTTAAAATGTAGGACATATTACTTTCTGTATTCTTATAAAACTTAGTTATCATTCTATGAAGCAAGGTAGATTGCTGCCATTGTAAGTTTCCGAGTTAATTTGCATATGGTGGCAGTGAAACATGCCTAGGCAAGAGACTCACAAAAGACTAGCCTGTGAAACGTAACAAGACTTTGGTTAAAATAAAATTATAAAGGGCCTGCAAATGCAGCTCAGTGCTCACTGGGCTTATTGCTTAATACCACACAGAAACACATATATATATATATATATATATATATATATATTTATCAATTTAAATCAATCATTTGACAATTTTCTAATCTAAATGATAAGCTTGTTAAATACTAGTCTCTCATTTGAGTAAGGCAAAGTACAAAGAAAATAATATAGGATGGATAGAAATAGTGGGAGATGAATCTCTTGCAAATAAGTAGAGACCGAGGAGAGGGGTGGAAGGTAGGGAAATAAGTAGAATAAAGATATGCCACATATGGGAACCTAATAACTCAATGAATGTAAAATGTGCAGTGTAAGCATGAACTAAAATCAATAATATCAACAAGATAAAAATGCAAAAATGAAAATTAAAGGAGGAGGGAGTGGAAAAGAAGGGGATTGAAAAAAGAAACAAATTTTATTATGTACGTGGACCCACTGAATTACTCAAACACGGAATTTATTTTATATTTTCATTTTATATTTTTTTGGAAGTATGAAATTTATCCATGATCATTGTATTTTAAATACTTTATAGACATACATAGTCCTCTTCAGTTTTCTACTTTGGTACTGAATTTTTTTTTTCATACCAGGAATTGAAATACCAAAGAGCTATATCCCAGGCCCTATTTCGGTTTTTAGAATTATTTAAATCTCCCTTTCTGCTTTGCTCTTTCTTTCTTCCTTCCTTTCTTTTTTTCTTTCCCTTCTTCTTTCTTCCTATTTCTTTTTCTACTTTCAAAAATTTGTTTCTATCTATGTTGCAGGTACTGTCATAGCTCTCTCTGTTACAATTTTTCAGCTGAATAAAAGTAAGAATTTTTGGAATAATATTTGAGACTTTGAAAGTACTGAAGTTTGGAAGAGATGTTTAGAGGAGGGGAAGACATATTTACCACTGGACACCATAATATTAAGTGAAATAAATGTCACAAAAGCTTAAATATTGCATACTTTCTCTTTTATGATAAACCCAACACATAAATAAAGAGCAAAATAAAATAGTAGGAAACAGGAAAATATTTGTAAAAGAGAAGGGATGGAGGGAGGAGAGAAAGAAATCAGGGAAAAAGGGATGGAAAAAGAAGGAAACTGCAGTATATACACGTACCAATTCCACAGGAGGAGTGCAATTATTGTAGAATAATATACTAACTAGTACAAATAGACTCTAATAAAAATAAAAATGTGAAGAAATTAAGATTTTAAATATAGCACGACTTAACACCTACACAGTAACTGAAAATGTGCATTGCAAACCTGCTGAAATGAAGATGTAAGAATGAAAAGAAAATGAAATGATTACTAAAATAAAGATTCCATGGAAGTTTAATAGTAAAGACAGTAAAGAGCAAAACTGTAGCATGAAAACTATAGTCTGCTTATATGTATGAGAATCTCACATAAGGAACATACATCTCATAATGCAAGATAAAGTTTAGAAGTTTAGAATATGCAATCATAGATTATAGAAAACAAAAATACAATAAAGCTATTATAATATTATACAAGAAATATTGTTGGATAAAAATAAAAATCAATTTTCAATGAATCACCTAAAATAATCTTTAGCTAGAAAAATGTAATAAAATGCAAATGTTGAATGATAAACTCACTATATGAAAAACGTAGTATGAAAAAATCTCAGAAAATGCAGTAGTGACTATTTTAAACATCAAGACTAAGGAGAGAAAAAATGGGAGGTCACATAATAGAAGAAGTTTTGTTTAAGGAAATAAACATCTGAGGCAGACCCTGAGATATCCATCGATATCTCTTAAAATAGCAATTAAATGAGCCATTTGTTGGGACATGTGTATACTACAATAAATATCTCAATATCCACAAGTAGAATTGCAATAATAATAAATAGATAAAACTGAAAACATGTATCAGGAATTTCATGTCAAAATACAAGCCCTACATAAAAATGTTTCATTCGAACTTTCAACCTATGGCTAAATGATGTAATATATATTGACACAGAGCCTACAAACACAGTTGAAGTATTCTATCTCATTCCTAATAAGGTAAAACTCTAAACAACTATCATGTTCCAATAAGTAGACATAAAATTAAATATATATTTCTTAATAAAACATTAGATACTAAAGAATTAAATGTACACAAGTGGACTTCATATAAGAAAAAAGATGTGATTTGGTATTAATCAATGCATTTTATTATTAATTAGGTCTGTAGATGCATTTGTTATTAATGAAAATCTTTTGTTCACATTCTTCTTAGAAAATTGACTATAGTAGACTCATATCATATATAAAATATCAGTCAACAAGTAGTATAAATCACATTTAATAGAGAAATTACAGAATAGCTGCAACCAACAAATTCTATGAGAAAAAAAAGCTTCTGCAGAAAACATATAAATTATCACAAAATAGCAACTGCATTGAATCTTTTCCTTTCCTTTCCTTCCAATAAGGAGATTTACAAGCTTATTCATGCTGAATATGTAGAGCTTACAAGTGAAATTCTTCTTCCAACTTCTATTCTAGTTCTGGTTTTATTACATAATTAGAAATAATCATTAGAATTCTGAATGAATGGGGACAAAAATTGTTTAGGTGTATTAACACAGACATTGTCATAGAATTTTCTAAAATACCATATTTATTTGCTCTTTCCCCAAAAGTAATTCAACTTTATGTTTCAAAACTACCCAAACTTTTGTTTTTAACTTAGTTTTCAGAAATCATAATGAATCATATAGAAACAATGCATGTTTATGTTGCTCTGCAAATATATTAATTCAATAAAACAAATATTATTTTAAACAATATATCATGTAAATGTTATTTTTCAGACAAAATGATTAAGGAAATCTTTACAAATATTGTTAAATTATGGATATGAACTTCCCTGCCCAGATTCAGTTTTCTTTTAATGATTTCTTTAACTTGCTTATATTTTTCCTGCTAAACCTCTTCTCTAACTTGCTCTGGTGCTGCCACCCACGACCCATTTCTACTGTAATTCACAGAGGCATGTGTTTTGTCAAAAGCTGAACACAAGATACTAGTAAATAGTGAATCTGTATAAAGATAAGACAAATTCAAATTCACTTTTACAAATTTTGGAACCAGTCTTGCCATTGTGATGTGCAAGAAATCTAAAGAAAATTAAATGCCATGCAAGAAGTTGGGAACCTAGTCTCAAGAGAAAATATTGCAGCTTTGCCATTGGCTAGGACACAGGACACCGTCTAGACTGGAATAACACAGCCACGCAGGCTTGGCTCAACAAAACCAAAGCACAATGGCCTGCGCATTGGCGTGCCCTGACACATGAACAATCATGCACGTGCGCCACAGGCCGCCCTGCCTGCTAAATACTTGCCAATCTGCTTAATTGTACTGATGATGACTGCTATTCAGTACATAAGGTTCCAATAAACACTTGATTCTAATCCTATGTGACTTATTTATTTAGTATTAATAAAATGGGACTTTTAATTTGTATTGGAACAATACAAATGAAATTACTGTATTTGTTAAAAAGATAACTGTAGGACTTGACTTGGGGCCAAAAATGTTTAAATCTGCTAGTACAATATTTTAAATCTTACACGCTATTATATTTTCCTAAAATGATCTTAATTGGAATTTTGAAAAGCATTTGTTACAATGAATACATATGCCCACAAGGATTTGTACTGATATTGCTCTAATTCACCTGAGATTTCCTGTCATATTCTGAGTTTCCTCCGAGAAAATTTGCATACTGTCTTCTGAAAATAAATGGATTGTATTTCACCATATGAACATTAGGAGTCCTAGAGTATTTGGATGAAATCAAAATCATAACTACCGAGATAGTATTTTCAAACTCATTAATCAATTAATTAATACTCTGAATCATATGTTCCTCCTGAGGAAAATTATTATTAATAATTAAAAACATGATAAGAAAAAAGAGAAGCATTGTGAAGTCTTATAGATTATTTAAAGTCAATAAATGTCAAAATTATTCATGGATTGCAAAAATTAAAAATCTTGTTTCTTAAAACTCATCTATGTTCAATTACGCATTAATGATTGCATATTATTTTTATAGGTTAATGATTCTTAAAATTACAGATTCCCAAATTTTCTTTGAAAAACTATCTAATTGCCTGCTTTTCTTGTAAAAATAAGTTGCCTTTAAATTAGCGTTAGCTGAGTAATCACATATAGGAATTTTCTTAAATATTGCTTAAGGTAGTGATATAATTTCCATACTGCTGTACAATATCAAGATGTACTTGTGAAAAAGAGCAGTGCCTCTTCTACATTACCGAGAAAGAAATTGCTAGTGTTGGCCTAGTATTTTGGTTATGTTAGTATATTTTAGTGCTAGAATGACTTATCAGGTGTGTCACCATTTCTTTCAGGAAAGGAAAATCATTGTATTCTAAAGATCAAATGACATAGACTCTATACCAGGGATTACTTCACTTTGAAAGTATGCTTTTAATTATGGGAGAAATGCTGCTTTTGAAGATAGAAACCAGGTTCAATATTAGGCAGCAGGCAACTGTGAAACAAAATGTCCTTTCACATAATACATGAATGTGTTATAAAGGTAAAAAAAAAATAGTTTGACAGATCAAAGACATTCTCCTTCTGCTGTTCACCCAGGGGCTACTCTAAAGGGCACTCACTGTCAGACCAGTGTGTGGTCTCTTGACCTTCTACAATATACTTTCTCTCAAGCATCTTCCCCACCCTTCCCTTCACCCTCTGCAGGTCTCCCTTCTCCACCAGTCACTGTTCAGAGGTGAATGTGAAAGCGGTGCTGACTTGTTATCTAAGCAGGCAGAAAGAACTATGTCTCTTGGCAGGAGGTATTTTAGTGAGTAGTTGTGTGTTGTTCCTTTAATAGTTAACCAATGTGCAACCAATGTTTTTTGGTGGGTGAGTTCTTCATTTCAAACTAAAATTGTCATTTTAAACGCATATCTAATTTCTCTTGATATTGAAAAGTGAGAGAAAATACATCAAAACAAAACAATAAAGCAAATTCAAAGTGGGAAAGTGGAAATATAATCAAGAAGTTTTTGCCATTTTGTAAATGGTTGGTTTTCTTGCCCACTGGGCCTTGGCAGTCTTTGCAGTCTCAAAGATTGCATAAGTGTTTCATACTACATGTAATAAATAACACCCACAGGTAATCAGCATATGATTTCAGCACACTATTTTCGTTAGGTTTTTAGTTGTTAACACTTTGGTGTGAGAGGTACTTGATATTTCAGTCAGCATGTGGTTCACTGAGCACTATTCTTTTCACCCTCTCATAATGTTATAAACTGTTGTCTAGCTCAGGAGATTTGAGCTCAATAACTAATCTCAATAATGTAACCATATACTTAGCCATAGATCAGCACCCAGGAGTGAATATATTTCTACAAAAACACTTGACTACAGCCCATGGGAGCAGTGAGTCAGTTCCATGCTTAATATATCAAGTACTCTTTGGGGAGATGGATTCTTTTAATGAGATTATTGCTAGTAATGTAGAATATGGAAATGTGCCAATTGAGAAGTCAATAGGAAAGGAATAATAGGAATAATGAGTAACACAGAGGGAGAAAAGGTAGGCAAAGGAAATTGGTCACAGTGAGAACTTTGTAAAATCAAGTGAGTGAATTAGAGCTGTAAGAGGATGTCTAATGATACTTATCGATGTGCTTTGTACCCGAGAGTGTGAAAGTCACTTTATGGATTCTCTTTTTGATAATTAAGACTAATTTATAGGCTTGACACTTTCCCTGTTTCAAATGGCAAGCTTCCAGATTCTTCCTGTATTATCAAACTGTAGCATGAAGGGGCAACAGAACACAATCTCAGTAAGTGTGCTGAAGTACCTACATTACTGCACTCGGGTTTCTATTTTGTGAAATAGGTTTATTATATTTGCCACTCAGTTCACATCATTTTGTTTCAGATATTGATGTTTGTATTTAGTGATACTGTGTGTGTATGTGTTTCCTTTATAGAAACTTAAAAGGAAATCTAAATGGAAGTCTGTAATAGTAATTCCACAATATTTGTATTTCTCTTCTTGTCCTCTGGGTGCTTATGAATATAGTAGATCATTGAAAGACTGTTGTGATTTGGATCTGGAATGTCCCCCAAAGCTTTCATGAATTCAGAGATGGAGTTTTTGAAGTGTGGTTTGTTGGTCAGGCATTGATCTCATCAGTGGATTCAATCACCAGTGAGTTCTGCAGGTGAATGTGCTGTTGGGAGGTGGAGTTCAGTTAGAGGTGGGCAACTGGAAGGATGTATATTAATCTCCCTGGGTCCTCCACTCACTTTTTGCTCCCCAGCTGCCATGACTTGGGCATCTTTCCTCAGCAGCAGACTCTCAGATTCAACCTACCACGGATGAAATTCTCTAATAAGGTGACCCGAAGTAGATAATTTGTCCTTTAAATTATGAATGTCAAATATTTTTTCCTAACAATGAGGAATGTACTAAGACATTTATTGAAGAATATTCTCAGTACTTGTCTCTCTTCTAGAAAGATTTTGTTTTATTGTTACTGTTGCCAAACTATGATTGTTTATCTTATATAACTTGAAATTCTGGTAAGTGCTGATCTGTTAAAAATTTGTTTAATTTTAAAATTGGAACAGTAGTTAGAGCAGGTGATTAAAATGATAATAAAATTAAGGTGGAAAAAAACTTTTACGGACTACTGTGAAGAAAAATGGAAAATGTGGGTTGGGTAGAGAAGAAATGCCAATATGAAAAAAGATTTTTTACATTTAGTTGCTTTTTAAATCCTGTATATTTGATGTAGTCAAGTGTCATAAATTAAAATCTGATTTCTGATATTGCATTTGATTCTAGGTGAATGACTTAATCATTATGACCTGTAAATTTTCTTTAAAATGAAGATTATGCCTACTTCATAGACTTGCTTCTTGTATATAATATGAGGTATTCACTTCTTGATTTCCATCTTTTTCTATATGTTTTCATCTCTCCTGATCTGCTACCGCTCTGAAATCAGATAATAACCCAACATAAAATTCACCATGGTAATTTGATAAATGTCATCTCTGCGACATGTGTCCCATTTTATCCTTAAATTTGATGTTCAATTTATAGCAATGTTTCACTCTTAACACGCAAAACAGCACAGTATAGAGGAATCAATCAACACACATACTTTCCAGGTATCTTTATCAGAGAAAATTCATTTCACATAAAGTGAAAAAGAGCATTAAATATCTTGTGATAACACATGAGTGTGTGACAATAAAGTGGATGGATCAGAAAGGACCTGCAGAGTGGATTTCACAAGAAAAGTCTTGATATCAGGGGATTCACTCTCTCTCTCTATATATATACCATGTGTTTTGCTTAGCAAGGCAGTATGGTTTTATTTTTGTTCTCATTTAGTCACCTATAAAAGCAAAAGCCCACATTTTTAGCTGTAGCATTCATTTACAAAACAATTTCATAAAATATGACTTTAGTTCCTTAAATTAGTATTTAAAATCGGGATATGTGAGTGGCTGGGAAAACTGCTGATTCAGGGAATTTTAAGAAAATGTTTCTGTTAAGACATTTCTATGTTATTTATGTTTGAGATATATTTTTCTAACTGGTTTCTTCAGATTATTCTTCCTCCATTTGGCATCTTTTTTTGTTACTAGCACCAACCTCCCAACAACTACAAGTTAAATAAAGAGGGATTTATTTGGTTCAAGTTTCAGAAGATAGTCCATGGTAGCTCATTCCAAGGAGGAAACGTTATTGCCAAAATATACCGAACAGCAAAGTTGCTTATTCATGACACTCCAGAAGCAAAGCAGAGAAACTGTCCCACGAATGGAGTGGCCAAGAACTCCTTTGTTCAAGTATAGTACCCAATTTCAAGACTCTATTACTCAGCCAGACACACATGAAAGTATGCTTTATTAGTATCTTCAATAGCTCCGAAACCAATCACGTTGACAAGTTTAATCACCACATCCTGGCCCTTATCAATCTGACACCCATACACATCTCCTTACATTATACATAATCTGCAAATGAACACAATTAAATTAGTAATTCTTTGTAACATGGCACAGCTATCTTGCATACAACCTAAAATGCAAGACTCCCATCCTCTAAGTCTCAACAGTTTGAGCATTTCTTAAAAGTCCAAGTCAGTGTCTTTGCTGAGGCTCAGACAAACTTTTAATTATGAACCTCTGTAAAATACAAAAAGTGTTAAGAAAAAAGGGAGGAAAAAAAAAGGTATGAGCAAAGCAGGACAGGTTTATTTCAGAACAAACCTGAGAGGGACCATCCTGACACTCAGTTAGCTATAGCATTCATATACAAAACAATTACATAAAACAGGATGTTTCTAACTACACTATAAACAACTATAACTATAAATTACACTGGTTACTCATTCAGGTTGTGAGGTTTTCTATAGGTTCATGAGTGGGGAGTGTTCAGTGAAAGGAGGTTGTGGCTCTCTGCCTAGGGAAAAGTACAGGGAGCAACAATTGCACAAAGAGAAGTTTGGAAAAGCACAGGAAGTAGTGGTAGTTGTCACTAGCAGGGACAAATATTGATGGGAGCTACCTGATGCAGTGATCCTGGGGAGGGGCAGTTTAGAGTGGTCTCTAGTCAGCCAGGAATGGCAGTGGTCAGACTCCTTCAAAAAGTAAGCCCAGAATACAATGGCACAGAATAAAGAGTCTCATTCCAAAAGACAACCTAGCAAATCCTTGCCAAGGTGAAATAAAAAGAAACGCCTGAGGAGGTAGCACAGCAGTAGAACCATAGCTTAGCTTACATGTGACTGTGAGTTCAACTCCTGTATCACAAAAAAGTGCTTATAATTTTGTTTATCTTTAAATATCACTTGTAGAAAATAATTTTATTTGAAAATGATGTTCAGATAGTCCATCAGCGTTTTAGCAAAATTTAAGAAGCTTCTTTTTTGTGAATAATTATTAGGTGTTATATAATGTCCTTAAACTTATTTTTTACATATATTGAATATCAATTTGATATAAATTTTCTGTTAACTTCAGTGTTTGCAAACCTATGCTGTATTTTGATTTACAATATAAACAGACACACAAAGTTGAACTTTTAAGAGTTTGAAATAATGTTAAATATTATTGAGAATGTGGATTATAATAACATTTTTATATTATTTATACAATATATACTATTTGAAAATACTTGGAAACTACACATACATTCAATTGAAAGAGATACACCAATTATTAAGTTTGGTTCAAGAACTAATTTTCTGTGTGCAGTCATAAAAATGCATCATATAAGGACTAGGGTTATAGCACAGAGGAACAAGCGCCTGCCAGACAAGTGTAAGGACCTGAGTCAAATTTAGTAATAAAATAAAATAAAGTAAAGTAAAATAAAGTAAAATAAAATCATACACTTATTCTTTGTCCTGTTAAAAAACCCAAAAATATTCCATATGTCTATTGTATCTATATTATTTTCCACAATGAGCTTAAATAAAGATGTGTCATAAAAGGAAGAGAAGAAATATTTGAACTATGTCAGCTACATTGTAAAAGTCTTTTTGGTCTGATAGTGTCTCAACTTTAGTAAATCTAACACTCTAAACTTGCAGTAACAAAATAAGACATCTTAGTACAGAAAATGCTTTTAAAATGACATTATTGTCTTTAGAGATTTTTCCATTGCTGTGTTTTTTTAAATTAATGTTTACCTTCCAATTTAGGAAATGATTTTTCAAAATCTCAGATGAATTCCATTATCTGAATTATGGGAGTAAATGAAATTTGTTTAATGATCAAGAATGGAAAAAATGATAATGACTAACTGTAATAACCTGACCGTAGGAATCATTTATCACCAAGTAATTTTGTATTTCTACTGACCCCTCTTTACCAAAACCTCATGGTACATGTGGGAGGAGACTCTATATTCAGAAAATGCCATTGTAGCTGCACAGACACCACTTAACAACTGTTATGCTTAACAGAATCTTTCAGTTAACTAAAATGATCAAACCTTTATTTTTATAACATAAACTGCAAGATGAAATTATTCTTAGGGTTATGTATATAACTCACAGAGGACTTGCCTATTGGGAAAAGACCCCAGAACTTCAAAACACAATAGAAAAAACAAAAACAAACACAAACAAAAAAATACCCCTATTCCTTCTTTTCCATTCATTTCCTCACCTTTAATATCATTTTTATGAGGGAGTTTTATGAAACCACAAAAATAATGACAGTTTTACTAGAAAGGAAAAATTGGGATTAAGATTCTAAGTTTCTTTTAAAGTGCATAATAAAAATTATTTACTTTTTTAAATTTAATTTTAAAGCATTTATATTGTAAACCTGAACCAAAATTCAGGAAAAAATGAAAAACAAAAAATTATTTATTGCTTGAACAACTTGCTAAATATTTTTTCTAATGGCATTATCAAAATAATTAAAATAGAAAAAATGAGTCACGAATTTTATTTTTTATTTCAGTCACAACAGCAACATTTTATGCACACACACATATTTGACCCTACACATTCTAATATTAAATAACTACATAGAAATAAATGTCAATGCTAGTAAATCTTAAATCCTGTTCTTCATTCATTATAAAAGTTTATCACTTTTTTTTATTTTTAAGAGAATAAAACCAAACAAAATAAAACAGAATAAAGCCTATCAAAACAAAACAATGAAAACAATACAGGACTTCAAAACAAGATAATGGGAAATCTACGATGCCTAACACCTTCCCTTTTTAAGTGTTTCTTCCCCTTTCACTTTCACAATATCTATTGTACATTTGGGATCTCACTGACTCCTTCAGTTTTTTATGTTAGGGAAACAACGTGATGCTCATACATGTAAGTCCAAACCATTTCACCCATGTACACGATCTCAAATTGCATCAATTTACTTGTAAGAGCCTCAAGATTATCCTTCTTTATAGCTGAGAAGCTTTCCACTGAATAAAAATGGTGTATCTTTCTCATACATTCTGCAGTTGATGGGCAAACTACCCCTGCTTTTTTCTGTTTTCTTGTTACATGAAGATTTTTTTCTCTCCTTTGACTTTCAGTCTATGAATTTCCTTTTGAGTTAAATGTGTTTCTTGTACACAGCTTAATGATGAATCTTGTTTCTTGATCCACTCTGACTGTGTTTATTTTTATTGGTGAATTGAGACCATCTATATTAATGGTTACAACTGGCATTCATTGGCTCAGCTCTGTAATGCTGTTTTCCTGCCCTTGGCTCCATCCTTTTCCCCCTCTGTTCAATTGCCTGCCCTGCTCGGCAATCCCCTTCTGCTGATGTTCCTGGAGTTGTGGTCATCTTTATCTCTCCCTAGAATATCCTTCAGAGGGTTGATTTGGTGGTCATGAATTCATTCAGTTGTTGTTTTCCATGGAAGTATCTTACTTCTCCATCAATTTTGAAAGATAGTTTTGCAGGGCACATCAATCTGGGTTGCATGTTGTTTTCCTTCAGAACTTGAAATACTCCACTCCTAGCTCTTCTTGACTTGATGGTTTGTGTTGAGAAGTCTGCCATGATACTGATGAGTTTTCTTTATAGATGATCTGTTTCTTTTCTCTAACTGCTTTTAGTATTCTATTGTGCTGAATTTCTGGGATCTTGATTATTATATGTCTGGGTGTACTTTTATTTTGGTTATGGCTATTTGGAGTCCTATGTGCCTCTTTTATCTGTATGTCAGATCTTTGCTTCGTGTTTGAGAAGTTTCTGATATTACATCTGTAAATATTCCTTTTATGTCATTTGTATTGACTCCTGCTTTTTTGCTGACACTTCTCAGTCTTGAATTACTTTTCTTTGCATTGTCTTGCAGCTGTTGAATTTTTATTTCCTGGTCCCTTGCTATTTTTAAGAGATCTTTCCTTTCACAATCACTAGCTGCAATCCTGTCTCCAAGGTCTGAAAATCTATCTTCAGTTTTGCCTGTATGGCTGCTTCTCCTGGCCCACACGGTGTGCCTCCAGGAACCAAACATTCCTGACAGTGGTTGTTGGGTGCATGGGGTGTGTCTCAAGAGGAAAGTATATCACTTTTTTAAAAATGAAATGACACCTGAGAATCTGGTCAAATGCTTCACCAATAGTCATCAACTACCTGAATGAGTGAGGTTGCAGAGATCAATAATAGATAACTAGGTCAAATTCAGACAAAACATAAATTCTGCCAGAAGTGTTCTTGGCTTCCACAATATAGGAACTGTTTTAATTTCTTAATTCTTTTTTGAATACAAATTTACTCTGTGAAAATTTAGAAGTCTATAAGTAAAGTGAATTTTCCAAGAGTATTATATTTATCTGAGGAGATTCAGAGTTCAGAATGCAAGTATATCTATAAGGATGTTGCATATGTTGTCCCAAATATCTTAATTTCCATCGTAAACCAGAAGTTTTGTTTGATAGTTAACTGATTATGTCAACTTGAATAAGAAACATGCAACTAAATTGGGTCAGCATAGTTCTGAGTGTTGCTAAGGAGATATACTGAAGACAGAAGACCCACTCTAGAGCAGGTTGTCACCTGGATGGTGGAAAGGAAAAATAAGAAGGAAGGATCACTTCTGTTTCTTTGATGGAGCCCATCTTTGCCTTCCCCTTGGACATCATCCTCAGCTTTCCTGTAGATACCCTAAGTCTCCAGCACAAACCCTGCATGCTCTAGCACAGATCATTTAGCCTTCCAGCACAGATCCTTTGGCTTCCTGATACAGATTTGCACAGGACACTAAAGAGAACTCCATGTCTTTAACTGGATCCTTCAACCCTTCTGCACACAGATAGCATTTTTGCATTCTTCCCCACTTGACTCTGTGGGTAGCCATTGTGAGCCAGTCTTGTAAATACACATATATCTATATATCTTTCATTAATTTGTTCCTCTAGTAATCACTGACTGTTATATTTGGTGAATTCATTCATTTAGTGAGTCATTAATGAAACACAACACAAAACAAAAGCAAACCCCAAACTGGTCAAATTTTACAATTTTGTGGAAAATTCTAGATGAGTTTCTACATGAAAGCAATTCAAGGGAATTATTGGAATCTATTTTATAAAGTTGTGCTCTTTCCCTAAAAAGTTATTATTTAAAAGTAGGTGTAATGTTCCCAAGAGGTTTAATGAACCAATCATAAGTGTAACAGAATTCAAATAAAGACCAAGAATAATTGCACAAACCATAGTATTAAGGTATGAGAGATTAGTTGGCTCATATAGAATTCAGGGTTTAGGTTGCTAGATGTTTTACATTTAACAACAATGGTTAGTATTTTCAGAAGCTATCTTACGTTGCAGATATAACATTTTTATTGAAATAATTTATGATAAACATTAGCATTATCTTTAATTTAGGGAATAATTAAGTCATGTTTACTAGAAAATAATTTTCTGAGATTAGGAGTCTTATAAAGTATGTTTGAAAATATATTAATTATCCACTTCATCTCAATGCAATGAAAATTCTAGAAGAATAAATAAGGATGAACATATACATGCGAAATATAGAATTACTCTATGATGCTCTTTAAAGGATGTTACTAATATTTATATATAGTTTCCATTTTGATCACACATTATGGCAAGAATGTAGATTTCCAATCTAAAATCTCTTTAATTTTCTTTTAAAAACCTGATCTTTAGAGACATTTGAAGGTTTCATTCATAGATGCATTCATCCACAGCTGACTGCCATAGCTCCCCAGGCATTCAGAGTTTACCAAATGTAAGGTCAGGAGTTGAAGATCCTTTGGTGGGGAAACACTCAAATTTCTTTTATTTTCTGGGTTTATTTTATTTGTGCCTCATTATGCAAAGTATATAGCTCTTGTGGGACATTTTCTTTCTCTATGTTACATATTTCTGGGAATATAGTCATCTCTTTGAATCAATAATTTAAAAATTAACAAATGTTGTTTTATAGCCAGAATAGTTAATAAAACTAAAAAGAATATGTGTCTTAAAATTTAATACTTAAGGATAAAAACATAATAACAGATAACTAAATAAAAATGCATGTGTATTTTCTTAGAGTTTATGGCTAGATTCCTGATTCTAAAGAAAGGAAAACATTCATATAAATCAGCTTCGCTGAATGTACCAGTGAATTTTGCTATTTGTTCAAGAAAAATGAGAGAAAACACTAACACGAGCAGTCACAAGAAGTCAGTTTATTGTTTGTACATGCACAGCAAGGAACAACAGAGGCCTAGGTTTCAGAATGAGTCACAGTACAAGGCTTGGAAAATCTTTCCAGGTGGGAGGGAACCTCTAAACAGAATCTGCCTGCAATTTCCTATTTAGATTTTGAATGATATTTCCATTATATCTATTTAAACTGATATTATTACTCGCCAGAATGACCTTTGCAATGTATGACCTTTTCAGTGATCTCGGTTAACATCATCAAACTGTGTGAGAAGAATTCAGAAAATTTAGGATCTATTCTACTTCAGACATTTTCAATACAAAAATAGACAAAGTGTGTGTGTGTGTGTGTGTGTGTGTGTGTGTCACTATCATACAAAGAAGAAAAATGATGTAAAATAAAAGAGCCAGAAATACTAATAACAGAATTTCAAAGGCCAGGGAGCAAATGATATACTTAAGCTTAATACTAAGAGTTGTGGACAAAACAAAGGAAAATAATGGTGGTGGTAGAAGGCAATATGTTCTACTATTAAATAGAATTGTCTAAGCCTGTCTTCATTTTCTTCAATATTTCTTATAAAACTTACCTATAATAATGGTGAAAATATTTCAACTTACAGTTTTACATGACTAAGCAAGATACAATATAGTCTCTGCATTCATAAATACGTATTTGTGTCCAAAATTTTTATTAAAACAAAAATCGTCAGAAGCCATTGCTAAGGAGCATGAATTATTTGAGGCAATTAGGAGACTGTATGTGACACATCTTATCTTTAAAGTTCTTAATCCTTTTAGATTCTTTATTTTTTTGTGATGCATTCAGGCATGGATTCCAACCTCAGAGACCACTGTGGCAAAGTTATATTTCACTGTTTTCTTCTTCCTGCAGGCCCTGCCTGATAACACATCCTTTCTCATCTGCATACTATGCAAATTCCTGCTCTTCTTCCTTAGAATGTGCTTATTATAAGGTTGAGGTGCTAAATATTATGGGAATCATTTGAGCAGGACAGAAGTATGACAGCCACCATGAGGCAAATCTCTGCATAAAGGGAAAAAATCCAAAGCAAAGAAAAAACTTTATATTCCCCCTCTGAATAGATTTTATAGCAATAACAGTTTATACTTCTTATAAGATGATCCTGACAATATTTAATTTAATTTTTACCATGCAGTGGCCAGTTGAAAACATAATACCAATATTTGGCTTTTTTCTTTTCTCCCTTTTCTCCTCTTCCCTCACTCTGCAGAATTTGCTGGCACATATGCCTTTTTGCTGGTTTAGGTTTTGGGAAATACAAGACAACATAATTTTCAATATTTTCCTATAAAGAAGAATCTGAAAGTAAACTGAACAGCTGATTTACAATTCTTAAAGCAGTAGGGATACTATAGCGGCTGTAAAAGCAGAAGTTGAGAACTATGGCTCCCAATGTTACAAAAACTACAAATGATGAGTTGGATGAAGTGTGGGTGGAAACTAATTACTGGAAAGTGTTGTGGTTATGATTCTAGAGAGTTACAAAATTATGACAATAAAACAAATAGGACACTCAATAGCCACTTCCTCCAATTCTTGGGTGTCGAGTGCATTTTCATAGTCAACGCAATAGTTTTTATAGAATTTTTCAGACACCATAGTACAAGTCATTCCCTATTTAAACTTCTATAACACCATAAGATATAACTGTGCACTTTCAATACCTCTGATTTGTAAATTTTAGACACTATTTGGTTAAATGTAGATCTCCAAAACCTTTCATAAGAGAAATGACTAGATAAAATGATGAATTGGAATTTCATTTCATCTTAATCAAATATTTCAGCGGAACCTATCTCCCATCCTCTTGTGAAAGAGAACTAGCCTTTGCTTGAAATGTGACCTTGAAATGACTAATTTGAATCAGATATTTAATTAAATGGACCTTGTTTTCATGAAAGAACTTCCCCTGGTTCTGTTCATCACATCTAGGACAATTACCACTACAATAGACCAAACAGGGAGATACTGTCCCTGCTCTAGGAGGAAATAACTTCCATATGAAAAGTAACTATAAAACCTACCTCATTTTTACCTGAAGGGATGGTTGGGAAGGATTTAAGCATAGATCATGAGTATAAAATTACTCCTCTTATCTATAGTTTCAATTTTGCTAATCCAGCTTCAATATCTATTGTCTGAAATATAAAATAAACAATCCTATGAATAAACAATTTGTAAGTCTTAAACTCTGGTTCATTCTTAGTAGCATAATGAAATTTTACCACATCAATGCCATCCTGCCCAGATCACAAATCATCACTTAGTTCCCTCTATTCATATCATATATGTGACAGCTATGATGGTTTACATCTACATGCACCTTGAAAGTCTCATGCACTTATATGTGGGGCTTTTGGAAGATGGTTGGATCATGAGGGTGTGATGTTCATCAGTGGATTAGTTCATATATACATTTACAGCTAAATGTGATGTTGGGAGGTGAACACTGTTTGGAGGAACTGGGTCACGGGGACCTGGTCCAGATGAGCATACGTCCTTACCTCTTCCCTTCACCTTTCTCTCTCTGGTTATTGTCAGCCATACCACGACATGGTTTTCCTCTGAAATGTCCTTCTGCCATGCCGCCCTGCCTTGAAACCTTCTGAATATGAACTGAAACCTCTACAAACACTGAGCCAAATCAATCTCTCCTCATTTAGATTGTAGGTGTCAGGTATTTTGTTCATGTAATAAGGAAAGTAACTAAGAAAAGAGGGTTACTAAAGAGAATTTGGCTCTCTGTGCTCTATTCAGAGAAGTCTGCATAAAAAATACCTTAATTTTTGTTGCTACTTATCTCTCTAATCCTACACATCTGTCAGTCTAAATGTTATCAAAATTAATAAGTGAAATTAAACTAGCAAGTAAGTTTTTTTACATGATGTTTGCATCAGTCAGTGATTACTAGAAAAGTTTAATGCAAGATATACAAATGTATAAGAAATTACAACATTGAATACAATGACTTCCCACAGAGTCAAGTGTGGAAAGTGCAAAAGCTCTCTCTATGCACTGGGGATCTGAAGGATCTAGTTGAAAGTCTGGAGCTCACTGTCATGTCCCACTGTATTGTTCTATGCAAGTCCATATCAAGAATCCGAAGGGTTGGTTCTATAGGCTACAGAGTCTGCCCTGGAAGTTAGGGGAACATGTTCAAATGAAGGTGAGGACTGGAGCTCTTCTGAAGAAAGTGGAAGGGAGCCTTTCTTCTTCATTTCCCTTTTACACCATTCTGGAGACCAGCCTGTCTAGGGTGGGTCTTCCTCACCCAGAATTATACTGAGCCAATTTAGTTCGGTGTTACTTACTCAAGTTGACACAATCAACCTTCATAATGTTCAAGTTAAATCCACAAATTGAAGGAAGTTGCACTGAGATTTTCCAATTTTCTTATACATTTACAAGGAGGCTTGTTAACATTTTCTCTTTAATTTTCCTTCTTCAGTGTTATTTTTCATGAAGCATGCCAATGAAAAGGTATCTACACCTCTAGAGGACTTTATGATTTTGAGAACTGTCATTTTCTCAGAATTGTGTATTACAGACACTTCATTTCACAAGAATCTTGATATTTTATAGTTGTGCAGTAATCAACAATCACTACAAAATATTACGTGTTATCATGAAAATTGAAACTATCAGAAGTTATGATAATTGTATCACCAAATTTTAGCCAAATATGAAAAGAAACTATTTAACATAAAAAATGTAGCATTCAGCATTATGAAATATAGGCCTATATTAAGTTTTATATGGTCAAATATTATTTTAATTATTCAATGTATTAAAATGATCTTTGAAAAAGTCCATGCATTCATTGAACAAATGAAAATCAAGTTTTGCTAGTTCTTCATGTCTTCTACAATGTTTACACATGAGTTTTCTATACATATTTTCACTCTTTTTATTAAACTGAACCATGTCTTACAGGTCATTATATTCTCTATGGTATGAGTTATTAGCAAAAATCATATTATGATATTTAAAGTTTCTTATTCACTATGTATGGATTTATGTACATACAGAAACTCTGTAATACTTGGTCTAGATCATGAAATTTGCTTTTCATATCAGTTTATATATTTTAGAGTTTAATAATGTGATCGACAAAACTTGTCAAAAGCTGTTATGTAATCATAGCATAAAATTTGTGATCTGAAGTTTAAAAAAATTTTAAAAGGAGCTGTAGGACTCACACCTTTGGAGGAATAGATATTTGCCATCCTGCACCGTAAATATGCCTGCTATTATATTACTTTTAGGGATATAGTACAGTATTGCTCAATCAATGTCCAATTGTAATTAAAAACCTTTTAAAATATATTAAGATAAATATGAGGTTCTCCTTGGAGAAAAATATTAAGAATAGAATATTTTCACCACTTTTTATGGTATTTTCTCTAACCACATATAAGTATTTGACAGTTTTTAAATCATCATCTATAGGAAATAAAATCAATGAAACTTAATTACCATAGTTGGTTTGTGTTTCATCCTGAAATTATTGTTACAGTTAAAACTATTTCTATATTGTCTCTCTTTTCATGCCACTGAAATAGAAAGAGACCACTGCTGTAAGTGCCACTGTGCTCAGAGACTTGGTAGTTTTGGAACTGATACCAACTATCATTCTATAGGGAAATCTATGAATACTTTTTTATGTCAAATATCAAACATAGAGAAAACATAACATTATAGAGCAAGAAATTAAATTTTGATAAACTATCAGTTCATTATAAATTCAAATTGATTTCGATATCGAGAACAACCTAAAAATACAAAAAATATTGCTATGTGGAGTTATAGATTATGTAACTAAATATATGATGGAAATAAGCTTGCCATGAGAAAAATTTCTAGTAAATGTTCAAGTATCTCTAAATATCAAATTATTTGATGTGATTAAAATTGATAAACTTGTACACTAGCCTCATCAAGGCACAGCTTCTGACACATTGGAAAGTGATTCAGTGACTGTACTAGTTTTATGTTGTTCTGTCACAAATTACCACAAATTAGTAAGCTAAACTGATACTGATTTAATATCAGAGTTTTTGTAGGTCAAATATGGACATATATTTGTTTACTCCCTTCGGAATCTCATCATTTTAAAATAAAAATATTTATTGCATTTTTGGTCTCCTTTGAGGGCCACAGTATATGGTTACTCACATTTTTGCTATTATTATGTTCCTTGTGCTTTTAGAACTAATGTCCTCATTTTCTTGCTGGCTGTTAACCTGGAGTAAATCACAGCTTATAAAAATCACATTAAGTGCAGGACTCCCTTGACGGACACTTTCATAGGAAATTGAGCATGACTTTTTACTTTCCTCCCAGCCAGTACCATGTTTCTGATGTTTCTTTCTATCTTCTAAGAGTATATGATTAAGTCAAATCCATCCAAAATAATTTCTCTCCTAATTGATCCAAATAAGTTGATTACAAACCTACACTTATTTTGAAAAAATCTTACCCTTTTATTAGTTTTCTTAGACTATTACAACAGAATTCAGTAAGCTGGGTGCAATAAATGGCAACTACATGTTTCTTGAATTTCTGGAAACTGTAAAATTTAAGCTAAAGGTGCAGCAGATCAAGATATTGGCAAGAGTTCTTTTCATGGCTTCTCACTATCCCCACATAGAAGAGAGTGAGAGAGTTGTGGTCGTCTCTTTTATTCTTTTTCATAAGATGATATGATCCTACCATTGAGGCCCCATATTCATGATCTCATCCACACTGAAATATTTCTGAAGATCCCACCTCCAAATACCATAGCATTGGAGGTCAGGGCTTTAGGATATGAGCTTAATGGCAACACAAACATTTAGTGTATAACAGCTGTTGCAAATCACAATTATGGTTGTGACATCTCATTTCACTCACAGATTCTACCTGCATTCAAAGTGAAGGGTTGATACATAAGTATGTCGGGGACATAAATATTGGAATCAATATAGAATTGTGTGTAAAAAATAGTTTTATATGTTGTCAAAATACATAAATCAAAATCAAAATGGGGCAAGTAAATTAGGATGAAAATGAAAAATCCAAGACAAAAAATAAATGCATGAGGTATTCAGGGGAGGGAAACAAATAACACAAATGAAAAAAAATCAGTGTCTTATGATTACAGGAAAAATAACCAGAATAAAGACCTTGTAAACAAGGCTCTGGATTACCCATGTATTTTGTACTTACCAAAGGGGTTAAAACTATTTTAACAGCCTAGAAAGAAATCTATATATTTTCTGTGCTCTAAATTTTAAAAAAAGTCAGATAATTCACTTATTTGTGTGAAATACGATGCTCTGGCTCCCTGTTATTACCAACAGCACACCACCAAAATCCTTTCCTCTTTTCCCTCCTCTTCTTGTTCTTTTCATTTTTTATCTTTCTTTTTCTTCTCATCTTCACCTTCCTTTCCAACACCCTCACCACCATTTTTGATCTCCTTCCCCTTATCTTTCCTTCTTCATTATTATCGGTAGTAGATTATAACCAACCCAGGAAAACTAAGTCATTGGTGACTCCTTCATTTAACATTATATTCAGTTGTCCAACGAGCTCTGCAAACTCTAAATGCTAACTATAGTTTATATAAAATACCTATTCATCTTATCATATATGTATACTTGTATTAAATTACATATAACCAATACTTACATTTTGTGCTTATTCTTTTTCTTATCTTTTCATGCATCATGCACATGTATTATATACAAGTCAAAAAGCTACAACTTCAGCATTTCCTCAATATTTCTTTATTTTCAACACTTAAAGTGTTTTCCATAGTGGAGACATTATGCATGACTTTACATGACCTGTCTTTGCTCAATTTCTAATACGTAGATTTTCTTTTACACTATATTTGATATAAACTAAAATGGATTCAATTTCATGTTCTCCATAATCTAATTGTGTTTCTATATTCTGCCCTGAACTCTAAAATAATTTACTTAATTTTGCAGCACACTGACTTTTTCCTGAAAAGCTACGTTCATTTTCCATAGAAAAAGATTGAATAAGGTGAGAAGCCAAAGTAACTTTCAGCAGAGAATTATCCTGACTTCTCTCTGAATTGAATCTTCCTTTGATGTGTTCAAGGTCTGACCATTGACACATGTGAATGTGTACTTTTTTAGAAATTATTTATTTGTTGTTAAAAACAAGTTAAGGTGACATCATAATGGATTGGAGTTCATCCTAAAAATAAAAACTGGTATTTTATTCAGAGAAAATTAGACATACATGAAGAGAGAAAACCATATGAAGATAGTGGGTAGAGACTGAAGAGAAACAATGAAGGCAATGTTCATTATGCATTTCTAAGACCAAACAGATATTATGAAAAAGCAAGGAAGAATCATTCTCTATGTATTTCAGATGGCACATAGCCATACAAACACGTTGAGAAATCTGAGAATATAAATTTATCTTCCTTATGCCATTGAGTGTGTAGTAACTTTTATAACTGCCTTGGGAACAACATACATATGGATATCACTTAATTGGTTTTCAAACACTATTTTAGCTGCCTGCTCTGCTGACAAATTACCATCACTTTCTACCAAGTTGAGTCTGTACATGCATAATCCATGAAAAAAGAATGATATTGTGCTCACTTCATTGTTTGAATGTTTACTTATAGCTACTTTTACAGGAGCTTTTATCAACAAGCTTCTGTTTCCAATAGGAGGAAATAAAATTGCAGTAAAATGGAGGTAAAACAATGGGATTCTGAAAGAAAGAGTAATGTAAAAAATGCTTACTATTAAGTTACTGGTATTACAATACAAAGATATTCAGGATAGACCTTATTTTTCTCTTACTGAAATTGGGACCAGGTATCATTTACTGGAAACTCAGCTCAGACTCACATATCTACAGTTATTTTGGGGCATTTCAAGGTAGTTTTTAATTTTATTTTTGTTTTTAATTAGTGGAATAAATAGATAGATAGATAGATAGATAGGTATACAGACAGACAGATAAGGTGATACCTTGGTTCATGAACTTGATTCTTTCCATGATTCTGGTTGCAAACCAAGTTGGATGAGGAATGAGTCAGACTCAGTGGTTAGGCTCAATGTTGACCTTATGGGGAAGTTTGATTTGTTTTTCATCCAGTTGGAATTGTGACCAGAATTGTGGAGAGAACTGAGTTGATGAACCCAGGTACCACTGATATATAGCTGTTTTGTTTAAAGTGACCTGCTGAAGAGAAGTCAGTTGTTTACTGGAAATGTTTTTCAACTTGTTTCTAATTTTAATACGTCAATTTTCTTTAGACATCCTTGATCTACTTATGCTTTTTATCTTTCCAGATGTTCTTAAAGTGAAACTTCATTCCTCATTCTGATATCCTGTAATTTTTTTGTACTCCTAAAATCTTTCTTACATATTTCCCATTCTTTTACAACTTCATTCTCTGTGTCTGTACATTCAGACTGTGGTCCCATATTCTGTGTAGGAATTCAGAGATCTGTAATAGCAAGAAGGCCAAGATGCTGGGAAGCAAGCAAGAAGCCTGAATCTTCTCTATGAGAATAGAAGGTAGCAAATGGGAATGGTGTGTGCACAAAATGGGATGAGGAGTTTTGACCAAAACAATACTGAAACCCAGCAGAGCAAACATTAATTTGTATAGTTCCATATCAGGCATTTGGGGCAGTAAGATATAAATTCCTGTGAGCTTGGGTGATTCCTATAGGGGGAAGAGGAGAAGAGAGGGAGGGAGGGCTTGGGGTAAGTGCTCAGCGAAGTTCTATTTATATATGTTTATGAAAGCAAAACTCTGCTCTTCAATTGCTATTTCACTTGGTTACCTGCATGCACTCTCCTCCTAGGAGCTTCTTGCCTAGCCTCCATATTCTTTTTTTTTTTTGTGGCACTGGGGATTGAACTCACAAAGGCGCTTAAGACATTGAGCCAAACTCCCCGCCCTAGTTTTTTGAGACAGAGTTGCACTATGTAGCTCAGGCCAGCCTTGCGCTTGCATTGGAGCCCAAGCTGGCCTCGAACTCACAATGCTCCTCCTCCCTCAGCCTCCCGAGTGCTGGGACTAAAGGTGTGTGCCACCACACCTGGCTTCTTTTTTGAATTTTAGATAGAAGTCTTCCTGATATTACAACTCTTGCATTCAGTATGAGAGTAAAATTAGCATTAAATAAATGATACAACATCTACTGCCAGTGGGAACAGTAGGAAGGCCCTCTACTGACGATGGTTACAATGACCTCAGTGCCTAGATGATTGAACACAGCAAAATGTACAGCAGGAAAGCAATTCCTTCAAAGACTACTTTCAAGCAGGCACCTAGGGAATCTCTTCTCAAATGAAAGTTTTAAATTATTTCACATTTCAGGCTATAGTTGGTGTGGTCCTACAAATGCCAGAGATGCCGTCAAGGCATCTTTTTTCCTGTCCCTGTACACAATTTCTTTTGTAATGGCACTAATTTCTTTAGCAACCACACCCACTTTGGCCCCAACTTTAAATATTTTGAATCAAAATTTATAGCTTTCCATTTTTCTACTCTTCATTTGCCCTTGATTCTCATCATAAATCTGGCTAAACACAACCAGCACTGCTGATGTCACAGCCTCAGTGTTGGGCTGCCTTGAAATTTACTTTACCAGATGAATGAGTTTGATTTCTTAAGGTTAACTTCCCTTTCCATCCCTTAAAGTCTCAGGACAGGTGTAATGTGTAGACAAATTTTATTTTAAAGTGTAATACAGGCAGCATGTACTCCATTTGGCAATAAAATCCTTATTTACAATTTACATCTACTTTCCATCCCCAGTACCACACACAAAACAAAACAAAACAAAACTTCTCGTCTATTCCAGTTTAAATTTCCTGAGTCTGGCCCTTACTGTCTTCATTCTTACCAGCATTTTGGTGTTCTGAGCTCTGACCAGAATCATCCATACGGCTCAGATTACATGTACTAGTGGTCTGCTAGCCAGCATTTCCAAACTTTTTCAAACTTTTTCTCCAACAAATCAGTTCCAAAGGCAGCTAAACCACATGGTCATGTGCAGTCACTTCAGTGACTTCACTTCTCTGGAAACAATTTCTTATATCAATAAACTTTCTCATCATTGAGGCACAATCTCCAACACGCACAGCTAAAGAAGCAGATCTTTAATTTGGCTCAAACTTTCAGGAAACTCATTCAGTGTTAGGCTGCCTTCAAGGCAGAAACTTCATGGTGGAAGAGCATAGCAGAAGAAAGATTGTTAGTTCATAGCAGACAGAAATGGAGCACAAGAACAGTGCTAGAGAGGAAGAGACCAGGGATCATATAGAGAACCCACAACCCGTGATCCACCCAAACACACTCAGGAGCATGTTTTATTATTTCCATGGGTAATGCCTTACCCAGTCAAGTTGACATACCACAATTAATCCACATAGTCCTCCATTAGCAATAAACTTTATTTAACTAAAGGTAGCATTCTACTTTTATCAAGAGAGTATTAGCTACTTGTGATGTAATTATTTTACTTCAGTGTTTGAGCAGGTTTCTCAAGTTCAGTGGCACTTTAAAATAAACACTGTGGGGAAACCTATTGACATTGAATTGAAAAAGTGGTGAGAATGTCACTGAATGGGGACTGAAGTTTGCTATAGAAGAGATATGGTCCTCAGTTCTCCCCCAGCACATACACAGATGAAATAGTCTTTTCATTTCTTCAGAGAAAAAGAATTTCAGGGTATACCAATGAGAGATATAGGCAAATACATCACATAAGGTTAAAAAGTGCTTATTTACAAAGAAAATTCAGGCCCTCAAAAGTGAACTGTACTCAGTGCAGGCACTCAAAAGTGAGCTGTACTGTTGTCTAGGTTTGGAGATTTATCTGTGTTTTAAGAGGAAACCTTTAAGATGGATGATCTAAGATGCTGCATCTAAGAACATTCTTCGAACCCATTGACTGTTTCTTTATCCTAAATTCATGTTGATGGCTTTTACTTTATTGGAGAGGTTCATTTTGGAACTTATATTACCAGTAAAGAATTTGGTGTAATCATTTTGAAAGAAAACAACAAACAAGTTTAGGAAGAACAAACAAGCCTGGGAAGTAGCAATATACGGTAATGATATGAATAACTGGGCAACTCTGATCATTCTTTTAAACTGTGGTTTCCTTGCTTCTTTTCTACTTGTTTTTTATTTCTAACACAATTCCTCAGAAATATACTTATCCCTATCTCAACTAAAATTTAAATTTCAAATTACTCCAAGATAGTTTAAAATAGCATTTCAAAGAAATGGTTTAGCAACATTGTTGTCATATTTTATAGAAGAATAAAAATTTGAATTTGAACAGGAAATCAAGTTCATTAATAAGGTTCTCTTATAGTAATATTTTACCTTAATAATGACTAATGTCGGGACAATTATAATATTAGTGTTTTATATCAGACACTAATAAGTATAATTATATATTCTGATCGTAATTGAAAATGTCACACAATAAATCTGACAACTTAAAAAGAAAGATTGGATAATATCTCAGGTAAAAAGATGACAAGAATGTAAAACATAATCTTGAGAATAAATTTGAATTATTTTTGTGTATTTTATACCTTATTAATTAACTAGATTGCAATAAAAAATCCATGGAAGTGATTAAACAAGGTTTATATTATCTGTGATGTACAAGAAATGCAGAGATACATGCTCTTCTGGGTCATACATTTTGTAGTTATGGCAAATTGTAGCACTATCAATCTAAGAAGAATCTGTTCAAATGTATCTCTTTTCATCTAAAAATAACCAACAACCATATAAAACACTAACCATGTATTTAAGTGCAAGTCTGAGAAAGGATTCTGGAAAGATAAATTGGAGAACCTTTACAAGGAATGTTCTCCTTACTCAGTAACTGCATTGGCAACATTCAGAATGCTGAAATATTTTAAAGTCTTACAACTTCTAACAGAAGTCGCAACTTATACATTTCTATTAATTTCTGCAAGAGCAGCTTTTGACACTGTAGCAACGTCTCATTTCCACAACCTGCCCCTATACCAGGTCACTGTTTGCATGTTCTCTGAGAAGCTTCATGCAACTCATGGAGGGAGACGAGTGAAAACAACTTTGTCCTCCAATTATCAGGGATCTCTATCTTGATCCCTATTTTTGTTCACAGAAGTTCCATAAATAGGCTGGAGGTCATTGATCACTACTGCTTTTTCTCTGATTGAGGTGACTTTAAGAGAATTTAAAGGTCTAGTAGACTTTTCACCTCCTTTTCTGCCTTTCTCTCTGTCTCTCTGTCTCTCGCTCTTGCTCTCTCTCTCTTTTGCTCTCTCTCTCTCTCTCTCTCTGCCTCTTTCTTTTAATGTTTGGAGGCAGAAAGTAAACAATAGTGCACTCAAAAATGACTTAATACAGAGAAATGCTGTAAAATACCTGAGCATGCACAAGAAAATGTCTCAGGTCAGGAAAGTCTTAAGCAATCTAAATTTATACTTCATTCTAATTCTTAGCATAAAATCTTCCTACAACAAATAAAAAGAGACCAATAAACAACAGCAATAACAATGAAAGCAAGCCCTTGAGGAGGCTGGAGTGTCTCATTTGTACAATTATTATGTTGATAGAATTAAATTTCCAAGCTGGGCGTGGTAGCGCACGCCTTTAATTCCAGCACTCAGGAGGCTGAGGTAGGAGGAGCATTGTGAGTTCGAGGCCGGCTTGGGCTATGACGTGAGCGCAAGGCCGGCCTGAGCTACATAGTGCGACCCTGCCTCAAAAAGCTAGGGCTGGGAGTTTGGCTCAGTGGCTTAAGCGCCTGCTCCGGCAGGCGCAAGGTTGAGTTCAAACTCTAGTACCGCAAAAAAAAGAACTAATTTCCAGTATTCAAGAGAAAAATCACAAAGCATGCAAAGATATAAGAAATCATTAGCCATTCAAAGGAGAAAATAAAACAGAAATTACTCTAAAAAAGAAAAAAAATGAAAGATTGATTGGACAAATTAAAGTAGCCACGTTAGAGCCAGGGATGTAGCTCAGCTGCATAAGTGCCTGCCTGGCAAATGCAAGGTCCTGAGTTCAAATTCCAGTATAAAAAAAATAGTCATATTGACAATGACAAGAAATCTAAAAGGAAAATATGAAGAATGTTAAGATGACATGAATGATTTGAAAATATCAATACAGGGACAAAAAACTAAAAATAAACCAAAAAAAGAATATATAGATTAAATATTAACAGAAGTGAAATGAAATATTAATTAGATAAATTCAGAGGGCAATTTCAACAGACGGCAGACAAATTAGCAAATTTTGAGGTTAGGCAACTGTAATCATCAGAGGAACCAAAAACAATTGAAAAGTCAATGTAGCCTCAGAGACCTTTAGAGCAGCATCAAAGATACCAACATATGCACTGTGGAAGTATCAGAAGGAGTAGAAAAAGAGAATAGGTCAGATAATGTGTGTAGAATCAATCAAAAAAAAAAAAAAACCTCACAAGTTTCATGGTAAAATATGAACTTCAGAAACTATAAAATGAATAAGAGCTATATTAAGATATATTTACTTCAAATATTTGAATGACAAAGATGTACCTTGAAAATTGGAAGAGAGAAATATGAAAATCAAACAATAAAAAAGAGAATTTTAATTTTAGAGTATGTATATTATTTTCAAAACAAAAATCTATTTTAAAAAATGCATATGAAAAAATTTTCATGTCTTAGACACCTTTTGTGTTGGTTACTTTTCTCTGGTTGCTGAGACCAGATGTCCAACACCCAAAACGAAGGAAAGAAAGGTTTATTTAGCTCACAGTTTGTGGAGGTTTCAGTCCATACTCAGCCAGCTCTGGGGAAAGGTGGCATATGCCAGAGACAACAGTTCATGGCAACTGGAAGACAGTAAAAGCAGCTAGAGCAAAAAGGGGGAAGCCAGTCAGTAAGCCTCTTTCTCTCCCTTAAATAGTTTGCAGGCTACTTGCCCCAGGCAGATGTAGCACTCACACCCATAACCCTGGCATTGGACCACGAATCAGTCACAAACTCTAGAAGCCTGCTCCCATAACCGTATGAGGCTTTGAGGGGACCCAGAGACACAAGCCATAACACCTTCTTCAGTACGAATGTGCACGAAGTAATGTTTAACTTTCCTTTTTTTTTAGAAGAATATAATAGCATTTGGTTATTATCTATGCATTGCATACCAATGATGAAATAAAAGATAGGAAGATACTAGATGTATTCTGCCAATTGCATGGAACATGCTCATCAAGTCACCAAGTCAAATTCCATAGATCATGCTCTAAACTTTCCTAAATTATCTTCCTATTTATTGTTGTTCAATACATTCAATTTTAGTTTTGTCATGTATAGTTTATGAAGCACTTAGTGATTCATCCAGATCTTTTCTTTTATTCACAGTTGTCCACATCCTTGACGTTTGACACATCTCTGGTACGTTCCTTTTTTACCAAGCAATTTCACTTACCCTAAAGATCAATAGGTCTATTGACTGTTCCATGTTATTTTGGCAGCTACTTAATGGACATTGTGAATGTTTCATTTTCCTTTAAATACAAACTGAACATTTTATGTGTACCATTTGACTATTTTAACATAAAATATATTTTACACTGAATTAAATTTAAAAAACTAAATTTTTAACACAATCTCCTATTCTCAAAAGTTTAAATGTACACATTTATTTTGGTAAAGACAGCTAAAAATTTAGTAGACTAAAAATAATGAGTGTTTCAATATGCTGGATGATAGATTAGACAGGTAAAGGAGAACTGACACGCATTCTTTGTGAGTTAAGACTTGCAGCTAGATGAATGGGATAAAACCAACACAGAATAGAAGAAATAAAGGGAACTCCTTAAAATAATGACATCTGATCTTGGACAGTGTTTTGTCATACATGGTCTTTATTATATTAAGGGTCACTTCTTCTGTATTTTGTTTGCTCACAATATTTTTGTTAAATCATGAAAAAATTTCAAATATTGCATTATGTATCTGCATCTATTGAGATTTCTTTTATTTTAAAATAGCAAAACAGAGAAAAAGGTAGATGTAATACAGAATTTCAAAACAGCATAAAGAAATCAATACTAGTCAATATGTTCCATATTGTTACCTTAGATGTAGTTGTTCAAGTTATGAGATCTAGGCATAAGAAAATCAGACAATCAAATAATGACAACACAAACTATTTCTAATGAACTAAGAGAATTGGTAGGATAGTTACCTATCTTTCATACTTATACGTACATACAGTTATATATCTACAAACATATAATCTTTTCCTTTCTTAAATTTCTCTTACACAGATGACTATTCAGATCTATTGAGATTTTTATATGATTTTTGTCCTTCATTCCACTGATGAAATACGTTATATTTAATGATTTCTGAGTACATCCTATTTTCCTGGGATAAATCAAATTTCATCTTAATGAGTGCTCTTTCTGATGCACCATGTGATTCAATTTGCTAGTATTTTGCTAGTACTTCTGCATGCATGGTCATTTGTGTATTGGTTTGTAGTTTTCTTGATATATCCTGTTCTGTTTTTGATATCAGGGAATTCTGGGTTGTAGAATGACTTAGGCAGCATTCTCTCCCTTGCAAGTAAATTTTGGAATAGATTGAAAAGAATGGTATTACTTCTCACCTACATGCATTTCAGAGAATTGTGTAGTTCTGAACTTTTCTTTATTAGAAGACTTTATACTTTTGTCACTGATTCAATCTTTACTCATTTTAAGAAGTTTCTCGGTTTTCATGGTCTGATTTTTGTAGAATACGTGTATTCAAAACATTTTTTCCTATATCTTTTAGGTTTTCTGAATTTTGTTGCATAGAAATTCATAAAAAATCCCTCATGACTTTGTATTTCTGTTCTAATGTTCCTTTTTTATCTTATGTTTTAAAGTCTAACTCAGTTTGTCTTACTTATATTTTCAAACTACTGCTTCATTAACTTTTTTTTCTTTTTATTGCATTTCTGCTTGGATATTCATTACTTATTTACTTCTATGAACTTGTGGTTTAGTTTATTTCTATTTTGTCAGGTCCTTGAGAAGTATCGTTAGGCTTTTTATTTGTAATTTTTCAATTCTTGCACTTGTTGTAGACCCTTATTGCCATATTCTTTCCTTTTAGTAAATATTTTCTTGTATTCCATAAGTTTTGCCTCCATTTACCTATAAAAGCCTCAAGATCATCCTTTTTCATAGCTGAGTAATATTCCATTGTATAAAAATACCACATCATTTTTATTCATTCTGTAGTTAATGGACATTTGGGTTGTTTCCAAGATTTAGCTATTACAAATTGTGCTGCTATAAATATGGGTGCACATATGGTGCTGTGGCATGACATTTTCAATTTTCTGGGAAAATACCCAAAAAATTGAATGAGACTTCCAATCATAATTTTTTAAGGAATCTCTACACTGATTTACACAGTGATTTCACCAGTCTGCATGCCTATCAACAGTGGAGAAGGGCTCCTTTTTCCCTATGGCCCCACCAACATTTGTTGTCAGTTGATTTCTTAATGGCAGGTATTCTTTCTGGAGTGACCTGGAATCTCAGTGTTGTTTTAATTTGCATTTCTTAAATGACCAGTGGTGTTGAACATGTCTTCATGTATTTATTTGCCATTTGTATTTCTTCATCTGAGAAGTGCATGTTCATCTAAGATGTCCTTTTTTGGATTGGGTCTTTGAATTTGGGGGTCCTGATGTTTTTCAGTTCTTTATATGTTCTAGATATAAGCCCTTTGTCTGAGGCACAGTCAGCTAAAATTCTTCCCTATTCTGTAGGATTTCTCTTCACTCTGTTGGTGATTTTTTTGAAGTACAAAAGCTTTGTAATAAGAAGAGATCCCAGTTGTTGATTCTTTGAGGTACTTCCCATGCAGTTTGTATTTTGTTCATGAACTCTTTGCTTACCCCTTTGTCTTCAAGATTTCACACATACTGGTCTACCTAACATGGCCTAGTTTTACCAAGTGTTTCTTGTTATACTTGCTTCAAATTGTTGTTTCTTTTTCAAGAAAATGAAATGTTTATTATTATTTTTACAATTTTTAATTACATTTAGTATATTAGAAAATTCAGTTCTCCCAGATATTTGCTAATTCGACAATTAAAAAAAATAACACCAGAAACTCATAATAACGAAAAAAGAAATCAGACAGAAAAACTGTTAGAAACAAGGGATGCATCTTATATTTCAGACTTTTCACATGGGGAGTTGTTTCTTTGTGTTTCTTTAAGTCCTCTGTCTTCAGAGAATAATTAAACTGTAGAGTAAGGTCACACAGCAGTAACTGGGAGAGCTTTGAGTAAAACAAAACAATAGTAGATATATTGCAGCACATGTGTCATAAACAACTATTATTGCTTTTAAGGATTTCCTAGTTTAGTTTTTTGCAAATGATTACTGATCAAATCACAACTTATGCATGTGCAATTTGACCTAAAATCAAATTTATGTACTATAAAACATTCATGATGTAAAAATTAACCAGAAAGGATTTTTAATCCAGCTAGTCAGCTATCTTCTTACACTGTAACTTGACTTATGCAAATTTTTTCTACAGTGTTATACTTCTTTTTATCTAAGTTAAACATGTGCATAGTGTAAAGATTCAGGTCTAGAAGGCATGTGACAAAAATAAAAGTTGCTATCTTCCAGAGGCAACCATTTTCAACTTTTAAAAGTTTCACATTTTGTTTTCACTGTTTTTGTCGTTTCATGTGTGTCCATGCTGTGTTTATTTGGCGGGGAGGTATGATCTAGTATTTAATTTCATATCTTCAAATGGTATGATTCTTTTTCAATTTTGGGGACTGTCTGCTTTGGACTAAAAAAACCAGAAACAGCTCTTTTACTTACTTCTTTCTCCTCAATACGGCTAGAGGACAGTTTTTGCTAACACAGTGTTTAATGCTGAAATCTTAATTATGTAAATATTCTTACAGCTCAGTCTAGTAAATATGACAACCTTCCTGCAAACTACTTCCAGCTACAATTAGTAATTGTTTTCTTTTTTCACTGTTTATCAGGAGCGTATCCCAAATATCCCTCAGTTGAGTAAATCTCTTTTTATATTCAACGCCTTAGCTGTTCTTACTTTGCAGGTCTCCACTCTTGTGAGACCTGATTTGCTCTCCTGCAGAAGGACTGCTCTCTACGACTGGTATGCTGATCTGGTCTAGAGAACTTCCTTAAACATTATCCTAAGGACCTGTTTTACCCTTTACCTTTCCCAGAATCCTCATGTATTTCTCTTTTGGTCTGCTTTCTTATTTGGGAAAATATAGCCTCAGTAACCTAGGGTTGGAGAGATCATAAGTAGATATGCCTAAAACGTTCTCTGTCTGCACTAATGTTCAATTAATAGGCTGACTGATTTTAGAAGTTGAGGTTGGGGATCGTATTTCTTTAGTTTCCAAAGGCATTGCTGCATTATCTTCTAGCTTCCAGTGTTACTATTAAGAATTTTCATGTGGTGCTAATTCTCAATCCCTATTTGTTTTTCAGAAGCATAACTGATACTTTTTGTTCTACAGTGTTTTGAAATTTCAAAATATTGTGCCTTGGTATGTATCTATTTTCAGCCATTGTGTTGGGCTCTTTACCCGTAGAAACTCCTATCATTCAGACCTGGAAAATTTTCTCAGATTAACTCTTCACTGAATTCCATCTCACCCATTGTCTGTACTTTCACTTAATTTATTAGATATGGTACTTCATTCACTGATTTTGTCACTTTTTCTCCACTAACACTTTTTGTCTCTGCCATTTTTCTCTAAATGCTAGGGGAATTTTATTTACCTTTAATCTTTCTGTAGAGTTTTTCATTTCTGCTTTCACAGTTAATTTTATTTTGTTAACTAAATTTTTACAGCATTCTTTTCCTTTTTCAAAGATAGAAAAGCTTTCCTGCTCTGTGGATATTACTAGTAGTCTCTTGATACTCTGACACTTCTTGAATTTTTAAAACTCTGTCTAGTTTTTTAGTAACTAAATTGTAAGTAACGTAGTAACATACCTGGAGTTTGCCTTGCATCATTTGTTGACTGTATTCTTGTATTCTGTTTCTCTCTGTCTCTCTGTCTTTATGCAGAGTTGATAAAGACATGGTTGTCCTGGGAAATGCATTTTCCAGGCTTAAATAAAATGTCAGTACTGCTGAATAATCAGCAGAAACTGTGGAGAGAAGTTGATCCACAAAGAAGTACACTGTCACATAATCGGTCTTAGAATGCTCATCAACTACTTCAATTAACTTTTAAAAAGATTTTAAGAGACATCTAAGTACAATTTAACATTTATAAACAATACTTGCTATTTTTTCTCTTCTCTTTTACTGTCTTTGAACTATATGATTGTTTAAAATAAAATAATTTTCAAAAACCACTATTTGTTCATATTACTTAAAGAGGAAATGCTTATAGTACTATGATTTTGTGAAGGATTTACTACATATCCATTACAAAATTTTTAAAACTCTGTCTAGCATTATCAAAAATTTATTTTGTTATAGGTTTTAAAAGAATATTATTAAATGTACTATTTTTATTATTTTTCTATTATACATTGCTGCAATTATACCTAATTATATTGCACAGTATAATTTTAATGTACCTTTTTTATTTAAGTTGACTTCCAATAATTGCACATTTTAATGGAGTAGAATGTGACATTTCTGTGTTTATGTACAATGTGTCATGATCAAATTAGAGTAATTCCCATACATATCACCTCAAATATTTATCATATCTTTCTTTTGGAACATTCAGAATCTCTAATACATATTTAAACATACAATTAATTGTTACAAAATTTAAGTAACGTAGTTCAAAGAATATAAGAAGTTATCCTGCCCGTGCAGCTGCAGTCCTTTACACCTTACAATCCTTTCTCATCCATTCTTCTTTTCTACCCATTTCCCTCCTTCTGATAATGACTTCCTACTCATTATGTTTTATGAGCTCAAATGTTTACTTTCACCTATAAATGACAACATAAAATGTTTGTCTGTGGTTTTTGTCTCTTATTGAATTGTCAGTCATTACTGCCCATGTAGCTGCAAATGACAAAATTTCATTTTTGTCTATGGTTGACACATGAAGCATATCATATTTTCTTTGTTGATTCATGTGCCAATGAACACCTAGGACTCATTTTAATGATATATAGTAGTGAGATTGTTAGATCAAGCTGAAGTTCAATTCAAATTTTTAATGAAACTCCTCACTATTTCTTATAATGACTGAACTTAGAGTCCCACCAAACAAGTCTGAGTATTATTCTTCATCTTCACCCACACCAACATTTGTAATGTTTAAAAATTCCAATTAGGGTCAGGGATTTAGCTCAGTGGTATAAGCACCTGCCTGGCAAGTGCAAAGATGTGAGTTTGATCCCCAGTACCACAAAAATAAATAAATAAATAAATAAATATAAAAATTCTAATTAAATGATGATATATCTCTTTGGCTTTTATTTGCATCACCTTGGTAAGTACTGTTGAGTAATTTTTATGTACCTAGTGGTCTTTTTTGTATATTGTCTTTTGAAACTATGCCATTTGTTTTAGTTTTACTAGGGCTTGATCCCAATGCCTTCACACTGAGCTACATCTTCAGTTCTTATTTTATTTTATGAGTCAGGGTCTATTTAATTAGCCCAGGTTAGGTTGAATTTACTATCTTTCTTCATCAGTCACTCAGGTGGCTGGGATTGTAGACAAAAGCCACCATACCTGATCATCTGTTCATATACGTGTGTGTGTGTGTAATTATATTTTCGTCGAGTTGAATTTTTTTACATTCCAGATATTATTTCATTGTTATATCTTGTCAGATATATAGTTTGCATTTTTCCCATTTTGGGTTGTTGGTTGTCTTTGCTGCTGAGAGACTTCTTAGTTTGATTTTATTACATTTGAAATTTTGCTTTTATTGTTTATGCTCAGAGTCACAAGCAAAAGAAAAAATTGTACAGACCAATATTATACAGAAGTTCTGCCCTGGTTTCTTCTAGTAATTTCATAATTTTATATCATATATTTAAAGATTTTTGTCCATTTTGGTTGTTTTTTGTAAATAGGGAATGGCATGGTCCTTACTTCATTTGTGTGCAAACGTTTATCCAGTTTTCCCAGTGCCAATTATTGCAAGGGCTATTTCTCCTCTCATGTGTATTCCCACTGTTCTGTAAAAATCTGCTGTCTTCAAATATGCAAATTAACTTCAGGAGTTTTTGTTCTGTTCTATTGGCATTTATGTTTGTATGCCACTATTATGCAGCTTTGATTACTGTAGCTTTGTACTATGTTTTGAAATGAGGTAGTATAATGTCTCCAAGTTTGTTCTTTTTACTCATACTTCCTTTAGTATTAGATTTGCAAAAGATAATCATAAAATTTTCTTCATTATCATCATTATTTCTTGTTGTTCTCTTTATTACTCTTTTCATGCTACCTTATTTGGGTTTTCCAATTGTGTAAACTAGAATACTTCTTCGTAATTTAGAGAATATCTTATTCCAAATTACGTATTGAAATTATAAGTTTCATTCATTGTATGGAGTGCATGCTATGTTTTGAAACTCTAAGTTTAGTTTTAAAATAATGAAATACTTAGAAGGTTCAGAAACAACTCCAAATACACTTGGCAACCTTATCTTTGGAAAAGGGGCCAAACACTTTCACTGAAAAAAAGCCTCTTTAATAAAGCACACATTTCAAAAATTAAAACTATACCCATATCTCTCACCATGCATTAAACTAAAACCAGTTACAAATATATCATTAATATATAATGTGATTATCATTTTCACCATGGTGAGAACTGTTTTCTAATTCAATAAATATAAAAATTCTTTAAATCTTATTGGTTTTGCATTTTAATATTATTTTATTTTAATATGTTCAGAGAAATATGATTACAGCCACTTTTATTGCATTTTTCAAACACAATGTATCATAGCTAATGATAAGATTTTTGTTATGTGTATTAAAATATGCACTTGAAGACAACATATTATGTTGTTAAAATTATGCTTGTTCTTATGGTGTATGTGTGTGTGTGTGTGTGTGTGTGTGCATGTCAATTTTTCTCATGTTTTGTTTAATACTATAAAGGCTAGGTGAACTACACAAATATGAATGGTTTTATGTTTTAATTTTTAATCTTTCATACTTAAGTATTATCTGAAAAAATTTCTTATTATATAGTCTATTTTGCTTAATACTAATATTTGACATCTTTTTGTCATTTAGAGATTTGACAAGTTTCTTAGTCATATGTACTGAATCTCTCAACATCATTATATTTTAGGAAGATGATTATGGCTAAATTTAAAAAGTACTAAAACAAAGATTCACACATATTGCATATATTGATGACTTTACTTAGTGTTTTTCTTACTTTTTTCATTGCTGGGGCAAAATACCCAATACCCATGATTGAGAGGAGGAAACATGTAATTCTGCTCAGTGGAGATCTCTCAGCCCATAGTTGGCTGTTTCCAATGCAGGGTGGCTTGGCAGAGGGCCAACTAAGAGGAGGAAACAGTCCATGGCAGAGGAGGAAGGAGGTAGCAAGTAGCAAGAGTAAACCTCCCTTTATCATTTGTCTCATCCAGGAGATAAGCTTTTTGGGTGGTGCCACCCAAACCAGGTGTGTGCCTCCCCATTATTCTAGATAAAGCCATAACAGTGGCCTAATTCTGAATTTTCACAGGGTTCTAATTGTGCAAGTTTTCTTTACTTTTCTTTTTAATACTTTTAATGCACTTTTAGAATGAATAATTATATGATGGTCCTTCTGAATTTCTCCTTGTGTGAATGGTTTGAGTTTTATCTTTGTATTTTTAGATTGAAACTTTTATTCAACATATAGTCTTAAATTGTATTAATTTATTAATGTAATAGTCTTCTTCAAAACAAATGTTTATATTTAGAAGGATTTTCTCAAATTTCTGCCATGCTGCCATCTCTGAAGGAAAGTAGTTAATGTTTTCAATCCTGTAAGGCTTCAAATTAGTTAATACTTGATACTTAATACTTCATTTATTAAGCATTATATATGGTACTGAATTGTCTTGTGCTTGCATCTCAAATCTTCACTTTTGAGTCAAATGTTATCAAAACTAAAATTCTATTTATTTCAGAATTTATCTATTTTGCCAGGTAATTACATGACTTCTGTAATAAAGGTTTTCTTATTTTGCCTTCACTTTTTGAAAGATAGTCTTCTTGCAGTTCATTTCTAGTTTGACAGTATAGATTCTCTCCAATTTATGATGGAGTTACAATCTGTTGTAAATTGAAAATGTCTTAAGTCAAAAATGCATTTAACCTTTGTGAGTTCCTCCATTACCTCCTTGACTTTTCTTTTGCTGTTGTTTTTCCAACATTTTTTATAAATTAAAAATATAAACTTTAATGCCTGAGATCTTCACAAACATTGTAATAGGATATTAGTACTTTCATAATTTTGAATGGAAATAGTATAATCAGTAGTTTCAACTTTAGATTAGAGTAGAGCTTGCTGGGCTTGAATTCCACTTCAGCTATTTACTAGCTATTTATGCTTGAATGAGTCACTTAAACAATCTGTACCTAATTTTGCTTATCCACACAAGGAAGATGTTAATAGTATCTATTTTAAAAGGTCACAAGAAAGAATGAATTATTTAATGCTTATAGTGGAATAGTATAGTGTCTTAAGTCTACTTTAAGACAAAGAAAAATGTCTCCTTTTCAAATAAAGATATGAATCAAGAGAAAAACCTCAATACATAAAAGAAAATATTTTTACCTTGGTTCCAATCTATCTTCAGTTCTGTATTTTGTACTGCAATTCAGACTATATTTAACCTTTGTTCTAGTCTATCTCCAGGTCTATGTTTTTCTACTGTAGTTCAGACTAATTTCAGTCCCTATGCTTGCCTAGAAGAGCAATCAAATGGATTGTCTGTGGTTTTGGTGAATAATTGTAATTACATATTCCAATAACAGTGTTTCACCAAGTGAGCTGATTTAGCCAATGAGATTTGAGTCATTATGATATATATAATAGTTATGCTACATGTCACACCAGAACACACAATTTAATTGGAATTACATGGTTCAACTTATTTTCTGAATTCATTTTGCCACAAAAGGCATCATTCTCTTGGGGAATTTTGTTTCAATTTACATACTGAAGGAGAGACAATGCAAAGCAATTTAAGTTGAACTAAAAACACATATGTTTGTCTATCAATCTGTATTGTGAATAAGAAATGTTGTAAGATTCTACAGTTTTGCTGTCTAGAAAAAGTGTATAATGTGGTTTTCAAGATACAAGACAGTTATTATGCAGCATAATTACTATAATTTTGTCAGTATTGCAGTCCAGTATAGAAGGGTTTCTTTTTATTTACCTTGCCCTTTTTTGCAAACAGCATTATTTTTACATTGTATATAGTGCTGAATTTTATAGTTTCAGGTGAACAAAAATATCTAAGAGATATTTCAAAAATTGATTAGGGTTTATTGATAACTCAAAGTCTATGAGATTCAAGTAGAGATGAAATCTGCAATTCAAATCATCTCTCCAGGGAAAAATCCTTCTTTAATTTCCCTTGCTGAAGAAGGAGGAAGGCAGGCTCTGGATATAAGTCACAGTGTTTATGTATCCAGGCACTCAAAAGCCAGTGCACTCATGATTCAAGGGGGCCTGGTGACTGTTTCAGTTAGTGGCAAATGCTTTCATTATTCACATTGTACTGGTTTTTCAGGCATGCAGAATGTAAGACTTGAGGGTCACAGAAACTTCCACCAGATTTCTGAAGGCCTGGGAGACCTGCCAGTGTGCCCAAGAAGGCAGTATTTGAAGTTGAGTGTGAAACTAAAAGTACAGTGGAGATACCAGGAGCAAGGAACATTTGAAGAAAGCTGTAGGGAGTGAATAAAGCTGGCCAAAGGAGTGAAAGACAACCAGCTGCATAGCCAAAACGATGAGGCAACCAAAATATTTTGGAGCTCACATTCTCATCACAATTTGCAGGGGTGCTGGACTTAGAGTTACAGGATTCCATGTTTTCTCCTCTGAACTTCTGTTTGGTTTAGTTCCATTCCTGTCTATTCCTTTATTTCTACCTATTGAATGGAAATATTCACCCTGTGCCTTTGTATATGGACAGTGTTTAACTTTGTTTTAGATTTTTCTAGAGGGTAATGAAAAATGTTTGCCTTCAAACTCAGAGCAGAATTTGGACTCACACTTCTCAGCACAGCTAAAGCTGTTAGGAGTATGGCAACTCTTAGAGATGTACTAAATGCATTTTGCATAAATGGATGCCCTTTGGTCTTTTGGTGGTCAGGGACAAATGTGATTTTTTAAAAATCTAGATTCCCTCCCCCAAGTCTCATAAGTTCTTGGAGGGGGCTTTTGTTTTAGAGACTGAGATACTTCACTCCAAGCTCTGACTTGAGGGCTTGTGTTGAGAAGTCTGCTGGGATTCTAATGAACTTTCCTTTATAGGTGATTTGTTTCTTTTCTCTAACTCCTTTTAATATTCTGCTCTTATGTTGAATTTCTGGAATCATTATTATTATATGCTTTGGTATAGATTCATTTTGTTCATGGCTATTTGGAGTTCAACATGCCTCACTCAGTTGTATATGAAATTGTTTTGGAAGCTTTCTGCCATTTCTTCTGTGGAGAGGTTTTTTTTTTTTTTTTTATGGTGTTTGCACTCTTTCTACCTTTCTGACTGTCTCCAGTCAATCTGATGTTCTTCTTTGTTTCATGTTGCAGCTGAAGGTTTGTTCTTCGTGGTCCTTTGCTATCTTTAAGATTTCTTTCTTTTGGTGGTTGTTGACCACAATCCTGTTTCCTAGACATGATATTCTATCCTCACCTTCATTCAATCTGTTGCATATACTTTCAATGGAATCTTTAATCTTCTGGGTATTTGTAGCTATTTCATGGCTTCCATTTCTTTCCTATGTGGAACATTCATGGTTTCCATCATTTCCCAAAGTTTGTCTATGTTTTTGACTGTGTCTATTCTAGGTTTATTAAGCATGTCTTTCATTTTGATCAACATTTCTTTTCTACCAGAGAGATTATTTTTTCTATAGCTTCATCTGTTTTTTTTTTTTGTTTGTGTGTTTTGTTTGATTTTGGTTTTGGTTTTTTTTTTTTCTGCTGCTACCATTTCAGAAAGTTCCAGTGGGTGACTTCTGATTTCCTCTGCCTCATTGTGCTCTGGACTTGTCCTGCATGGGCTAGGGGTCTAGAGTTGTATTTTCTTCCTACATCTTGTTATTTTATATTTTTGTGTTGATACTTGTATATTTTACATGGTAGATAACTTTATCACTAGAACTAAGGATTCCCTAGGAAATGTCTATTCCTCAGAAGTGTCTTCTAAGTGTAGGTAGTTCTTCATCTTTGTGTCTATCCCTAGAATCTACCTTTCTAATTTACTATGGCTGAGAAATTTCTATCTAATTGACTCAGCACCCAATCCTTTGGTACCGGACTATGGTGATGGTTTTGACCCTAGATAACCATAGTTTTGTCATACAAGGAAGAAAATCTGATCACAACATGTATGCAATTCTGGCTAAAGTAGTACACTTAGCAATAACAGTAGTACCAAGCACAGCCTAGCAACTGACACACTGTGGTAACTTTAATTTTGTACTTTCAACCATAGAAGCAAGTTCTACAGTTATATAACAAAATACAACATATGCCAGGAACTTGTATGCAGTGAGTTTCCCCTGATATGTTCGGGCAATTTAAAAAGGATAGAGGACAAAACATAGAGATGAATGAGGAGAAATATAGTAGAAGCAAGGCTGGAAGTCAAAGGATGATCACAAAGGTTTTGGGAGACTGGAGTAGAATGCAGGAGAGAATGAATGAAAGAGAAAGCAAAAGATTGAAGAGAATCAAAAAAAAAAGAGACCATTTTTAGTAACAGGAAAATATAAAATTAAGAGAGTTGAGGGAAGAGAGAAAGAAGACAAATAGAACAAAACAAAAATAAGGGGAAAAATCTAACCAGACAAAGGAAAACCAATTAACCAGAGAAAGAAAAAATAAATAGTAAAATTCCTCTGAGGTCCATCCAGTTCTGTGGTAATGACCAAGTCAGATCCTAGAATTGTGCTTTGTAACCCTGCCAGTTTGCAAGAGCATTTGCAGAAGGAATTTTGTTACTGGTGTAGGACTGATCTTGGTCTCCAGATGTGGGAACTGGGACTGGTTTTCAGCTGACAACATTCTGGATGTCCACTTCTTTCCATGATTGTCTCTACAGTACACTCCCAGTTGCTGTGGTGCCTTCTGGTAGGGAAATCCCAGAGTTGCTCCCAGACCCATGTACATTTGGCCCATTCCAAGCTTTGCAGAGATTCCTCAGTTCCACACCGGTAACTCCTCTTATGCTGGTCATAGGATGGGGGCATGCCCTTATCCCATCATAGGCCAAGCCTGCTTACCTGCTTGCACTGCTGGACCAAGGAGGCTCTCCTGGGTGCAAGCCATGGGGTGCTTCCAGTCCTTTGTATTTAAGGCTAAGAATGGCTTTTGGCAGCCACTACAGTGGGGTCTGGGTAGTCGCAGCTCCTACCTCTCAGCAGAATTCCCCACAGTCTGCTTCTCAACTACTGGCAGTCTAATCTGACTCTTCCTTCATTTCACTCCAGGATGCCAACAGTGAAACAACCTGGGACTGTTCTGTTGCTGGGTTTGCCCTGGAAGCCTTTGACATAAACCCTCCCACTCCCTTGTGTTTCGTGTGTGTCTGTGTGCCAGAGCAGAGTGTTGGTTTATCTCACTAATCAACCACTGGCTGTGCAGGGCCCCTTGGGAAAACAGTGTCTTGTATTCTTGCTGCTGCTTCTGACATTTTTCTGTCTTCCTGCTGCCCTACATGCCACCAGGGGGCTTTTGAAAGATGATTGGATCATGGAAATGTGACTAACAATTTCATAACTAAATGTGACATTGGGTGGTGAAGACTGGTCAAAAGAGGTGTGCCACTGGCTTGGGAAGGCATATCTCCCTCCCTATTCAATTGATCTACCATGCCAGGAGTTGTTTCTCCATTTCCTACCCCACTGCCATGTCATTCTGCCTTGGAGTCAAACTTTTCCTCTTATATTTTTGTGTGTTATGTATTGTTTCTCGGTGACAAAGTAACTAAGATGCTTCCTTAAGTAGTCTGGGCTGAGCTTGAACTCAAAATCTTCTTGCCTCTGTCTCCAAAACTGCAGGAGTTATATGTGTGTGCCACTTAAATGTTTGCAACTAAAGTGTTTTATAAATAATTAATACACATTATATATTTTTGTACTTCAAAACACCTAATCACTTTTGCAAGACACACAGGTCATGCTATCTTCATGTTTCTGTTTGTGCATGTTACTTTAGGACTAGAAAATTCTGTTTCTCCTTCAAGCAACAGTCTTATAAATCATTGTTTCTATAATTTGTTCACTTCCCTACTTAAATTTTACTTTATAGAAATAGCTTTTTTAATTCCTTATATGAAACAACATTGTTCTTCATGTCAGCCATTCTGTAATGATTTTTCTTTATTTTTCTTCGTAACATTTATCGTGCATGACATGTTATCTCTTTGGAATATAAGCTCATGAGAACAGAAATATTATTTTATCTATGACAATATCTGTGCCTAGAGCAATCGCTAGTACATACTTTTAAAAATTTCAGAAATGAATAATAATGTGAATATCACCATACTATTCAGTAAACTTCATGCATTAAATTTTATTTATCACAGATAAACAATTTTTTATTACAGAGGTGCACCTTTTTTAATTAAGTGCTGAGAATCAAACCAAGGACCTCACATATGCTAGACAAGGAGTCTGATGGTGAGCTGTATACCCTCAGGTTCTGGATATAAACATGCTATGGTGGATAAGTTTTAGTGTTATTGGAGCATGATTCTTACACATTTGGAGTATGAAGTCGTGTTCGAGAATGACAAAACACACATTTACTGTGACTAGGAGAATTTTAAAACAACTTAGTTGTGATTGACTATAACATTTAATTGTGAAAAAATTATGTTTATAATCACATGATAATTTTCCAAGAATTCATTTAATTTATGAGTATTTAAAATAATACTAGTTAACATTAATCAAGCAATAGATTCATGCATGATTCATACACACTTTCCTACTTTCCAGTTCCACTTTCCAATTCTACTTTCCAATTCCACTTTCCAATAATTCTATGTTTTTAGGAATATTGTCATTTCCATTTTCCCCCATTGGACATGGAGACACAAAGGAGATTTTCACATGTTCTATAGAAGCTTTAGAAATGAAATTCACCATTTCTTAAAAATCATGTCACTGTAAGTAAATTATATTTCAAACAGTATTTTTCTTATTGAAAAGTAACCTTGAAAGTTGTTCTCAGATTTCCAGTGCAGCTATTCTCTTCTTAATGGTGATTCTCTTTGGATTGAAATACAATTTAGCTTTTGATTTTCAAAAGATTTTTCTAGTTGAGAAACCAACAACAAAAGTAGGATACATTGAAATTATGAGAAAATGGAAGTTCCAAATGGGTGAATTAATTTATTCTAGTGGGTAAAACTTATTTAAGTGAAATTAAAGAAAATTAGGCAGTGAAATTGAGTACTTCTATTTCAAAAGTGTATATGTTCCCTTATTAAATTATACTGAACCAATGCACTATAAGTTTTGGGAATTTCTTTGTTTGTTTCCAGAATGTAATTCAATCATGGTAACTGTAGCACCATAGTGGATTCTAGAGAAGTTACAGTATAATTATTTAAATAAAATGTTAGAATTATATTTTTTTCAAATTCTTTAAGAAGTGTTTTGAGTTTTAACCTGTTGTCTTGTTTTATTTTATTTTATTTTATTTTATTTTATTTTTTTACAGCATTCCTGTGAGCATAATATACAGTTATGTTGGTTTTATTTCAAAGAGACCAATTAAAAGATTTGAAAAAGTATAACCTTTATTTCCATTTTAATATTGAAGTGTAGAGTAGATATGAGTACGTGCCTATTACACTTCTGTGGTAAAACTATTAGATAATATTGTGTATGCAAGCTTCAGAGGTTTTCTGAAAGTCTGTTTTTTATTGAGGAGTTTGTAGTTTCATTAGATCCTCTGTAGAGGTCCTTTGGTTTCCTGCACTTTCTTTCTGGCTTGTGACAGGAAATCATAGAATGTCTCTGTAACCCAACTAGCTACAGATTTTTCCCAGCAGGTCTTTTACTGAGCTGAGCTTCAAACATTCCAGGAACTGATAAAAATGTTTACATTGTGGCATACACACTAAGGCCCTGGCACTTGGTCAAAATCCCTTAAACTGATGTGTAAATCCCATATACTGACTTCCTTATTCTAGACATACTTAGGTTGAATGTCCCTTTCACTCAGTATCACTCATGACAATAAGATGCAGGTCACTAGAAATAGGTTTCTCTTATAAGTGCTTTGAACTGACTACCACAGAAATTAATGTTTCCTTTCCTGGAATCTCAGCTAGCCCCATATTCCTGTGGGAATCTCTGCTTTTGTCTTTGAGTCCCCTTGGACGAGGTTTCCATGAGACAAAGTACTCTCATTAAAATACAGGTCACAAAAAATTATTAATAGTCACTGCTCCATCTTTTCAAATTTTGTGTATTTCCCATTAACTATATGCCAATTTATATTACCAACATTACATTACTATAATAGTAATTTTCCTTGGTATATTGGACATTGAGAAAAGTGATGTTATCACTTTATAAATTTTATTGAGAACTAATGGTGTTAATGAATTAGCATTTCTATTAGAAGCGTGGAGTATCTGGAATATAAAAAATGATTTCTAAAAGGGACAAGTTGTCAAGTCATAAAATATATAACAAGCATATTTACAATTTAGTCTATGAAAAATACATACCCTTTGTTGTAACCAGGAATTTCAAGGAAAACAATTACAGAACACATAATTTATAGCATTATTTATAATGGTCACCAAAGGAGTCAAATGCAAAGAAAGTGCAGGAAATCTGTCCACACACTAAAGACCTAGAGAATCCAGCTGAGGGTCTGGATCCCATGGCAATATCCTACGCGAGTTCAGATGAAGACCTAGAGCCCATGACAATGTCTTTCATGAGTCCAACTGGAGGCCTAGTGTGCACAACAGTAATTCACGCAAGTCTGCTTTACAGATCTGTGCTGGAAGGCCCAAAGGTCAGCGGTGGAAACTAGAATATCTATGCCAGTGGGATGAAGGATCTGTGCTAGCAGGCTGAGGGTTCTGTGCTGGAGCAAAGAAGTGATGCTCAAAATAAGGACCAGGGCTCCCCCGACAAGTACCACAGCCATCCTCAGCAACAAAAGTTCCCGAGCTCCTCCAACAATGAGAACAGCTGAGTTCATATCAGGAAGCCAGCGTGACAAGCTTCTCCTGGAGATTAAACAGCACACATCTTCAACTGTGGAGCCAGGAAGTGATGCTCAAATTAAGGACCAGAGCTCCCCCAAAGTAAACTGCAGCCACTTTCAGCAACAAGTTCTTAAATTCCTTCGATGATAACAACCAAGTTCATATCAAGGAAGTCAGCATGACAAGCTTCTCCAGGAGAACCAACAGCTCCAGACAACAACAGCACTTAGGAGGACCCACAATGCTACTGTTCTTCTCCAGGTCTCCTTTTTAAACTGGCAACTTTCCTCAGGTGGGCCATCTACACGCAGCATGATGTTGATTGAGTTCAGCTGGTATTTAAATTGACCACCACCAGTTTTTAATCCACCACACCCTTGTATGTATATAATACTCTTTTGAAAAGTGCAATATTGTGTGTGTCATATTGTTGAGAATCTAAACTTCATAGAAGTAAACCAATTCACAAAGCCTGATAGTTTAGTAACATCAGAGAGTTAATATAATTCATCATCTATTTACCTGATAGATAGGATATTCATTGAGTGCAAATATGACATGTTAAGAGAATATAAGTCTTTTTTCTTTGTGGAAAAAAATTGCTATTTTTAAAAGATAACATTAAAGCAGAAAATGAACTTTATTTTTCCAGTACTGTTCTCGTTCATGCTTCTGTAACAATTGGTAGTCTCAGGAGACCTATTTGTTCAGTTATCCAGGTCACTGTTTTTGAAATATTCTAGGACCAAAAAAGAATAAAATGTGTTTAAAATGGAAATACAAACTCTCCTCTTGAAAATCATATTAGTCTGCTGTCCACCAGTAGCACACAACACCCATCAATTACAATTTAAAGGGTAAGTTTGGCTCAGAGTTTCATTGGATCTATCCATGTTAAATTGGCTCCAAAACAGAAGCATCATGGCAGAAGAGCACAATGGACATGGGTGCTTAGTGCATGGCAACTGGAAAACAGAGCAAGGGATAGCACCAGACAGGACGGGGAAAGGGATCTGATAAAGTACCCAAGATCATGCCTCCACAACCCACTAGAACAAAACCAGGAGTGTGTTTTTCTATGTCTCTCAGCAGCCCCAAACCATGCTGATACCTCTAAATAGATGCAGTTAAGCTTAACCTCTATAAGCAAATTCATAAAAAACAAAAATTTGTTTCTTTCAGTTCTAAATGCTGGAAGGCTATCAAGAGAACAGCAGGTTTGGCTCTGGTGAGAGTTGCTTTCTCTGCTCTAAGATAGATTCTTGTAGGCTGAGTATCCGTGAGGAGAATACTGTGGTTATGTAGCAGGAAGAATGAAAGAGGAAAATACCCCTACCACAGTCTTTATTAAGACACTGACCCATTTTCAAACTGGAACTAATCTCATCCCAAAATTTCTACCTCTTAATTCTGTTGCATTAGGAATTGAGAACCCATGTGAATATGGAGGAAGAACATTCATTTTTGTTTTACGAACAAATATTTATTGAGAGAAAGAAAGCTTCTGTCTGAAAGACAGAAAGTTTAGGAGGAGGAACATTCAAACCACAGCACCAACTTCAAATTGAATTTTTGTAATAAGTTTCAAAATCATATTTTCAAAATGATATGGAAATATACTTTACAAATATATTAACTTAATAATGGTAAGACATTATCCATGAGCAAAAATAATTCTTTCTTCCCTTACCTATCCATCATTTATCAACTGTGTGTCTACCATCTATGTATATTTTTTTTATATATATTGTTATATACTTATGTAGAATTCCCCTTAGATTACAAGGTTCTCTGCTTGGAAATTTCTAAATTTTCATGACGAATTCAGTTAACAAAGCAATAATCTTAAATATTATATTTATTACACTAAAACACAAACATGCATACGTATACACACTTGGCAAAAACGTATAAAATTTAGAGTCACACATCTGTTGTAAATCACATCTATTCTTGAAGTTTCTTACTTGAAAACTTTGTATTGATTGACTCCCTGAGACATAGCTGTTTTATTTGAAAAATTAGGCAAAAAATATTAATATAGGCATTGATAAGACATACATACAGGATTACATCATGGCCTTAGATAAACAGATTTGAAGATACCATGTGAGTTAGGAATGCAAAAGCTTGTCAGAGAATGTCTTGCCAGTGCACTATGTAATACTATAACTCCTTTCAGAGTGCAGTGTTTGAGCTCTCTGGATTGGAGAGCATCTCTTTTTCTTTGGATGAGACCTCATAGGTAACGCCTTTGTGATTTTCTAAAAATTGCACACAGGTTTTAGATAGGAGACAGGACCCACCTAGAGTAGACATGAGCCTAAAGCAGCAGCAAATATTTGTCTTGTGTTTCAAGAAGTGCCCTCTCCCTCCCTCTCTCTCTCTCTCTCTCTCTCTGTCTAATTCTCTCTTTCTCTCTCTCTCTCTGTCTCTCCCATTTCCGCTTGATATGGGACAAAATCTCATTATATATAACCCAAGATGGGTTTAAACATCAATCTCTTTCCTCATCCTCCTGAGATCTAGGATTACAGGCATATGCCACCATGCCAGGCTTCTTGTACTAGTGTTTTCCACGCAATAAGATGAGAGAAAACTAAAGTACGAAGAAAACTTTACACATGTTCCCTTGTGTAAACTTCATAAGAACCAGTGAGTTTGATGATATTAGAGTCACTTTATATATGAGAAAGATAGAGATCTGAGAGATTAACAATTTCACAGAGCTTTCTACTACATGCTGAAAAAAGAGGAGCTTTATTCTATGTGAACATGATGTTATTTAAGATTCAATACATTATCTAACTTCTTTCTCTTGTTTTTTGTACAGTTAAACTAATGTAGAAATCAGTATGAAATTTAAAGTTTTCATGTGATGATATTTATCAATTTCTATGTTGATTTTTGCTTTTATTGTCTAAGAAATTATTTCCTGATACAGAGAAAATGTTAATTTATTTATTGTTTGATAGTTTATTTTAAGTGACTTTGCACTTTTTTCACATGTCTGAATACAATGAAGCTGCAATTAATGACAATAATATAGTAAGGATCTGCTGTTCCAAATATAAGGTCATTTTCTCAATGTGATTTAATGTACATACTTTACTTCCCTTATCTCTAGTATCTCCATGTCTTTTTCTCAACATTTAATTTAAGATGAAAATAAAGACTCCTTACTACACAAAATGTTCGATAGAAAATTTTTCTTTTAAAAAAGATAGACTATTCAGGACATTCAGTTAAAATGGGACATACTATTTTTTAACTGCAAGGTTTTCTTTGATGATATTTGAAGGAAAATAAGATTGGGATTATCTAATTTCCTGTAGGTAACATGTTTGGAAAGCTTTCTTCATGTTCTACTATTTAACATGAACTTATCATGAGAAATACCTGTTGTTGTATTGCAAAGTATGTAGATATTGTCATATTATATTTCAGTGATAGCACCATGTATGCACTGGTGACATAATACACAATAAAAATGAGCAAATTTGTCATAGAAGACAGTAATGTCACAAATTGATAAACCAGACACTGGTGTATTGAGAGCCACACACTGTTAGCTTTTTATTTATGGGAATCTGTATGTTTATTTCTCAAAACAACTATAAGAGAAAGATATTCTGAAAATAGTTACTTTGTGAAAAACATGGTTCAGATAAATTGATAAACATTTTCAAATTTATAGAACCTTGATTTATAGACTTATACCATGCAGATTTATCTCATATCATGAAGTTTGTCTAACTTGAGTTTTAAGATTTCAAATACAGTTGGAATTAAGTTTTAATAGAATTTTAGACCTAGAAACTATACATTTTTATTTATGAAATGAAATTTATGACACTTAAATCTAAACATACTGAGTCTGGTTTTGATGATGGATAAAGAAGTGGAAGAAAAAAGAGAGCCAGTATGTCCCATCAAGGTGACAGAAGAGTAGCAGAGTGAAGACACTCTCCTTAGTTCTAACTTTCTACTTGCCTCAAGTTTTCTCAGTTTATGATCTGTACTTTAACTTTGCAGAAGTATATTTAGAATTTAAGAGACCAGTGTGTTATACAGTTCTTAAATTTGTGATATCTTATTTTTCTATATCTTATACATAATTTGTTATTTGAAAAAAAAGTTCTACGAGTTTGGATTTTTGTTTAGATCTTTGGGGGCTTTACCACTAATTAAATTATGATTGAATTATCTATCATATCTAAAATATCATCTTATATTTTCAAGCTTATTTTATTAACTCCATGTTTGAAAAAATACTTACAGATCTCTTTTTGAGCACTTTTTGTCCTACTTTTTCCCCGGATAATTCACTTACCCAAAAAGTCTTACTAATTCCTTATCCTCATTTGTAAAATTTTTCTTTGGTTTTATTCTAGTTTATTTACTACCTACTCTAAGCATATGAACCTAGCAATAAAATCTATTTGCCTGTGTTTGTTTGGCCCATTAAACTGCCTTTTAGGGGCAGGGAGCAAATAAAAACTGTAAATCTCAAGCCACTTATTGTAATGTCAGACACCAAGAATGAACAATAAATATGAGTGGATGACAAATAGTGGAGAATTGGGAGCCATGAATACAGACAAGGAGAATGGGAAGCTAATGCCACATGACTCCTAAATAGCTTGCCTTCCCTCTGCTAAACCTTTTGAGTTAAGTTAGGGTATCAGGTTTTACATTGCTTAGTTCTATAGCACTCTCATGTGTACAGTGCAGAGGGCATAGCGGTTACTATTGATTTTACGCTGATGTTTGCTTAACAAGCACAGTTATGCCTCAGTGACTGATGAGACAAGTGACCTGCCAAGGGGCAATGGGACAAAAGAATGAATCTACTCTACAGGTAAAACGATTAGAATGAAATATACTGAGCAGGCTTTGCCAGTGTTGTCTTGCTGAGTCAAACGTTATGTCTTTTCTTAATGGGACAGGGGAAAATGAATTGCACAGGAATAAGGATATCTAAGTATCTTTTCAGGTATCTGTTCGATTTCTGAATTTGGACCCAAAATAATTACACTTACTATTTTTAAGTAAAATTGAAATTGTTAAACTTACATGGCACAATCTGCATGGCATTATTTAGTTATGATTTAGCTAAATAAAGAAAGATTAGGCAAAAAGTACCTTGTGCTTGACAGTACATGCAGCATTTAGGTTTTTGCCCAGAAGTGACACTGTAGTCTTAAAGTCACTGTTTCCTTATATATGACAAGCCAATGTCAGCCAAGTGACAGATCAAAAGAGTTAGAGATAGGTTATAGTACTATAGTAGTGAAAGATCTCCAGTCATCTAAAAGTTTGTCAACCTGTCCTTGATTATATCTTATGATAAACTGAAAATACAGTATAAATGTGAAAAATGTGTAGAATACAAAATTGTTTTGCCTGAGATTTTAAAACAAAAATAATTTGATCTTATCCCATCACTAAACATTGTTCCTATATGAGTAGATTCTGAAATGGGTAAAAGATTAAAGCTCAAATTCAACTTAGTTGAGTGATTAAATAAATTAAATAGACTAAGAAAGCCTGATCTGAGAAATCAATTAAAAGCAAGATTTACCCTAAATAGGTATTTCATATTAATAGTAGTGTAGACATTTTATGAATACCATTTTCAATCTTACTCAAAGCTTATGCTGATAGTATTTGTTATTTTACCTTATTATGCCTCTAATCTTTTATTAGCTTTAACCTGCATATATGTATTTGGATTATGAGTTACAACTCTTGAAATGACTTCTAGTGAATTTTAATATTTATTTTGAAAAGAGCACAAGAGCAGTTCAAATAAGGTTAAAGTTGAAATCTTTCATAATGCTTCATTATGTCAGCAGAAGTAATTGGGTTCAAGAAAGGGACCTTGATGTTTTAAAAAAGCTGAAGCTAGAAGGCAGGAATATTTATTAAAAGTAGTGTCCACATCTTGCAGAGAATTCTATGATGTACCTTGCCAAGAAAGAGTTATTCATCATCCTGAAAAGAGAATATGAATTTTAAGCCACACAAAAAAAGTACTAATAACAACAGTAACTGAGTTTCCCACGTTGTGTGGCAGGATACTGGCAAACTGTAGTACCCCATACTTCACTCATTAGACAATTATCTTTAGTTATTTTATGCATGACAACAAGTAAAATAGAGAAAAATAGAATAATGTTCATGAAAAGGAAACTAGTAAAATATTGTACATACAGAGTGAGGAAACTTAAGTTTTACAATACATTCGGGAATACTGGGTTTTTTAATTGGGCAAATACTGATGTGTGCTACTAGCTAACCTCAGTTGCCAACTTGACTGGATTAAGAAAATCCTGGGGAGTGATTGGCTTACTAGGCTGCTAACCTCATCAGTGGGTTAAGCAGTTGATGAGTTCAGAGCTGAAAGGGCTTTTAGATGGCGGGCCCTAGTTGGAGACAGTTTATCATCGGCACTTGACACTGTGGAGTACATCTGGCCCATGGCCACTTTTTCTGTGATTCTTAACCCTGCTCTTTGGTCTCATTACCATGACTTGAGCAGTTTTCCTTCACTACATCCTCCTGTGACAGTATTTCTGCTTTGGAACAATCTGATGATGGCCTGAAACATCAGAAATCAACAGAAAAAATTAACCCATAGTAATTTAAATTGTGGATGTCAGGTATTTTGTCAAAACAACAGGAAATTTGATGACTGTTTCTGCTCCCTATGAAGTCATGCTAAAATAATGGCTATGTGTTGAAGACTTGTTATATAATTAACTCTTCATTTCCAAGCTCATTAATTTACCTTCATTTTTTCTTATTTCTTTGTTATTAAAGGCTTAAGGGAATTTTCATTTGCAGAATAAGATAAGATAGACATTAACATAAATCAATATGAGATAATTATGTGTTGGGCAATCCAATATTTCCAAAACATGTTCTAACAGAGGGAAAAATATAGTATTTAGGAAAATAAAGAGACAGAACTCATAGTAGCTAAGAGAATTAGTTAATAATGTTCATTCTCTTCAGCTCTTTTCACTGCCACCCTACAAATTTCATGTCTACCTGTAATAAAACCAGTTGCCAATATTAAAGCTAGGGAAAATTAATACTTATAAATCTCTACAAGCAAAGATACCATGCATTTTGATTTTACCTCATTTTAAATAAGGGACACTGATATTAATCACAATATCATGGATGTATGTGAATTGAAGATCAGAAGGAAAGAAAAGAATAAGATATTGTTATCCTACTGAAGACAGTGGCAACTCCCTCTTTCATTCAATAGTAACTAATACGGTGAAAAACAAATACAAAAATATGTCTCACATGAGGATATTATCTGAGGGTATATGCATAAGGAAAAAGTCAATAACACCAGCCTACAGATGCACAGACACAAACACATACACCCATGTGCACAACCTGATACTTTATACAAATTTATGTAAATTGCACAGCAGAATATTCAACACATGCTTTGCTGTACGTTTTGTCCCTTGTAAAGCAACAGTAGATTCTAGTTAGTTGCTGCCACTCCTCTGCATAAAGGATTTAAATCAAGACCCAAGTATCAGGTGTTTGGGGGAAACGTGGATATATTCATAAATGTGAAAGCATAAAATACTTAAACTTATAACACATCTGGCAAAATGAGGTTGTTGGTAAATGTTTGGTTTTGTGCATTTTAGATTCCTGAACAGTTTAGGTACAGCTGGATTCAGTTTTCTGTGTTCACCCAGTATTTCTCATCAATTAAATCCTGCATAAGTAAACAAAATTTTGATTATTTTCAGTGTAAACTGATATTACAATCATGTAAAACAATTTTATTCTGTTTTGAAAAGAAGCATTGTAGCCGGGCATGATGGCCCACGCCTTTAATCCCAGCACTCAGGAGGCTGGGGTAGGAGGAGCGTTGTGAGTTCGAGGCTGCCATGGGCTACAACGTGAGCGCAAGGCCGGCCTGGGCTACACAGTGCGACCCTGCCTCAAAAAACCAGGGCCGGGAGTTTGGCTCAGTGACTTAAGTGCCTGTCTGACAGGTGCGAGGTTGTGAGTTCAATCCCTGGTGCCGCAAAGAAAAAAAAAAAAAAAGCATTGTAGCAGAACTGACAGTATATGTATATCTTTATTCATTCCATATAGTTTCAGGGATGTGAACTTTCTGAGAAAGAGAGAGATGAGTTGAGCATAATTGTTTCAAAGCTTGATTTTTCACGAAGCACTTATGCAAGCTACTGGAAGTTTTCTTTCCCACTCAAATACAATTTACAATATTGAGTTATTTTAATAAATAATACTGGAAATTTGTTTTTTAAGGTTTCTTGGAAATATACAATTAATAAAGGATTCAGGCAAAAGAAGTCCCAGTTCTCTCTCTTACACACACACGCACACACACAAGAATTAAGTCTCTGAGTGACCCAAAGAATCTCCTTTGAGGTGCACAGCCACATATGATAAATCCCCAGTTTCTTTCAGTTTTAACAAAACTTACAGAAAAGTTATAGAAATATGCTCTCAGAGAATGGGATCATACCCAGCATGTGTGAGACTTTAAAACTAGACTGAGTCAAAGAAGGAAAAATTAGAGGTGAAGAAAAAACAAAGTAAGAAAAGATAGCAACTGTAGGCTTTGTATTGATATGAATCAAAGTCTCGAAGCATAGTCTAGGAAACTCTGGGGTCTCTAAGTTCGATACTACTTGTATAACTATGATACTAAAATGAAAGCAAACTATTATTTACTTGTTAAGATGATTTCTGCCATGATACTGATAAAACTTAAGGCCTTGCCAATGATAGGCAAACACTCTAACACTGAACTACATCTCCTATCCAATTATTTACTTTTTAGTTTAATTTTTAACTCTCATTCTCTAAAGAGGAAAAAGTAGGATTTTCAAAGGTTACATGGTGGCGACATGATAAAAGTTTAAGTTACAGGAAAATTACATTTATCTTATAGTAGACCAGAAAAACGACTCCACTTTTTTCACTAAAAATGGCAGTACACATGGTATTTAAGACATAATGAGTTGTCAAGATTATGTAAATTTTGTATCACTCTTATTTCTAATGTGACATATTTTGATAAATATAATCACTTAAAATGTACCTGAGTCTTCAACAATATTCAGTAATTTAAAGTTGTCTTGACAATAATATTTTAAAAATATCATGAATTGATTTAAAATATTTATCATCATCAAAAATTGTGGAAAAATACTTGTGAAATAAATATTCTAAGGGCCGGGGGTTTAGCTCAGTGGCACAAGTGCCTGCTGGGCAAGCTCAAGGTTGTGAGTTCTATCCCCAGTACCAAAAAATAAATAAAATAAAATAAAATAAATGTTCTAAAACTGATTTTATTAATATCTGCATTATTAACTGCATTAAGTTATCTGCTTAGTGATAATGGGATTGGATATTTTCTGATTTGTGTTTTTAAAGTATTCTCATTTGTTTACCATCATACATAATTATCTGAGATTGAATCTATAATAAATAATAAAACCTAGCAAAAATATCCCTCTTGTCAAATATATCAAACTGTTGAACATAGACAAATGGAGCTATCAAATCAGAAAACCCTATGCATTCAAATTAAATATTTATGAAACTGAAACACTCATAATTATGAAATAACTATTTTGACAGCTTATATTCTCAAATTTAGTATCTGTGTGAAGGAAACACTAGTTGTTTAATAGTAAGAACGTCCTCTCTTGAAGTTCAGTTTTACAACCATCCAAGTTATCCCTTTGGTGTTTTACTAAGCGTATTTATTTGTACTGAGACAAAATACCCAACACACGCAGCAAAAAGAAGAATGCATTTATTTTTGGCTCATGTTTCAGTAGAAAGTTAGCTGGTTCCAACTGAGCGTGGTGGCACACGCCTTTAATCCCAGCAGTCGGGAGGCTGAGGTAGGACGAGCATTGTGAGTTCCAGGCAGTCTTGGGCTCCAACGGGAGCACAAGGCCGGCCTGAGCTACATAGTGCGACCCTGCCTCAAAAAACTAGGGCTGGGAGTTTGGCTCAGTGGCTTAAGCGCCTGTCTGGCAGCTGTGAGGCTGTGAGTTCAAACCCCAGTGCCCCCCCCCCAAAAAAAAAAAAAAAAAAAGAAAGCTAGTTCCAAGATAAAAGGGCAGAGTGTAGGCTGTAGGGGTGTGGCAGAGGAGAAACAACTGATTACTTGGCACCTGGAAGCAGAGAGCATGAAGCAAGAGATGGTGAGGGAGCTAGACCTTTCCAGCAATGCCCCTAGTGCTCTGCCTTCTCAGACCAGGTTCCACTTCCCAACATCACATTTAGCAATAAATTCATGAGTGGAATAATCCACAAATGAGTGTAATGCCTCCATGATCCAATGACTTCTCAAAAGCCACACCTATCATAGAATGAAGGTGCAACAATAGGAAACAACATTTAAAATAAATAGAAAAATAGAAAGCAAATCCTGTCTTACTTAACCACGGTTAATAGCAATAACCATGAATAACTTTAAAATTCCAGTTACAAATCAGTTAATGTAATCTTGAAATAAAAATGTTAGTCTAACTCTATGCTGTTAAGAGCAGATATACTTTAGATTCAAAGTTAGAAGTAAAAGAGGAAAAAAAAAGTATTATATAAACATAACCAAAAGGAAACTGTGATGGCAATAATAAAATGAGACAAACTGTATGTTAGGAGAAGAGATGTTTGTTAAAGATAAATGCATATAAACCATTACAGTAAAAGTCTCAATACATCAGGATATCCAAGAATTACACACATAAATACATCTAAGAGCAAAGCATCAAAATAATAAAAACAATAGCTGACGCAACTGAGGGGAGGAATAAACAAATAAAACAATTAGATACTTTCACAAATGATTTTCAACACAGGATAAAACAGACCAAGTATCTGGAAGAAAATCATAGAGTTGACACAGTAAAACATAATATACACCTGCTGAGCACTATACACCTAAAACTAGGATACACATTCTCCAGAATAGACTATAAGTCAGATGATGAAACAGACTCCAAAAATTTAAAAGATAAAAAATGTAAAACATGCTGTTCAGTAATAAAAATTAAATATTAATGTAATACCTAATAGATATTAAAGAATAGAACTAGATAATGATAATGTAACAAAACTATAATTAGAAACAGTACATAATTTGAGATCTATGAAAGTGAAGACATATTGTACCACATTTTTGACATGGAAAGAATAGGACCTAACGGGGAAATTTGTAAGTGTAAAAGCCTATTTTACGGCTTTTGAGCACCTTAATTAACCTCTACCTTAGTAAATTAGAAAAAAAAAGGACAGAAAACAAGCCCACATGATAGAAAAACTAGCATAGAAATTTAAAAAATAGAGATTAGGAAAAAACTGAGGAAATTAATTAAACAAAGTTTGGTCTTTGAAAAGTCAAGAAAATTAACAAAACTTTAGTTATACTTATCAAAAAAAAAAAAGAAAAAAATCAAATTTCTATAACTAACAGTGAAAGAGTCAATATCACTACTTAACTGATTAAAGCAAATTGAAACCGGGCATGGTGGCGCATGCCTTTAATCCCAGCACTTGGGAGGCTGAGGTAGGAGAAGCATTGTGAGTTCAAAGCCGCTTTGGGCTATAACATGAGCACAAGGCCAGCCTGAACTACATAGAGCCACCTTGTCTCAGAAAACTAGGGCTGGGAGTTTGGCTCAGTGGCCTAAGTGCCTGCCTGGCTGGTCCGAGGTGGTGAGTTCGATCCTCCGTGCCACAAAAAAAAAAAAAAAAAAAAAAAAAAAATTGAAAAATAGGCATTAAGAAAAGATATTGTGAAATATTCTATACCAACAACTTAGACAACCAAATGAAATGAATAATTTTCTGTCCATTTATGAACTGCTATAACTAATTTAAGAAGAACGAGAACATCTGAACAGACATGCAAGTCTAATCCCACAAAACATCTCAGTGCTACCAAATTCTTAAAAGGTATAAGCACAAGTATTTCATAAATTCTCCCAAAAATAGAATATGAATAATTCATTCCATTAGACTAATGTTAACTGAATACTAAAATAAAAAAAAGAAAACATAGGAAAAGAATAAGCATATCCTTTATGACTCTAGACAACACACATTGCTGGTGTAAGGGTGAGAATGCACCAACCCTTCATCTGGGAAGGGTCTCCAGGTCCCTTGCTGAAGAAGTACCTTTTAGTCTTTTGGTTTCCTGGGATCTTTTCACTGTGCTCAGCCATCCAAGCGTTCATAGGGCATGGTAACTATGGGTCAAGAGAAGTTACTTTCTGCTCCCTCTGACACAAGTCCTTGGCATTGTCTATGGAAGGGTTATTTTACCTGTACATACGGATCATAAGTATTGGTGGGTCAGAGAGGCTTCCACCTAGATTTCAAATGAATGTCTTTAAGGCAAAGCAAGTTGACCATAAAACGGCAGTATGGAAAGCTGTAGGAATGAAGTCAAAAGGGCACTGCAAACTGTAGAAGCAAATAATGCTATTAACGTGAAGCTTTTGCTGAGCAAAGCTATAGGCCATGAGTGGAAACAACGTGTTAACTGTGAACTGAGAGGTCATAGATGTGTCTGAGCCCTCTGGAACTCAGATCTCACTACCGTGCACCACAGACTGTGGGTGTGGAACTACAGAACTTAATGCTTGCCCTCCTGAGTTTAGTCTGACTTTTTCCTGTATCTCTAATACTTCCATTTAGAATTGGAATATTTTCCAGGAAGCATTATAGTGCAGGAGTATGTAATTTTAGTTTTAATTGATTTGCTTTTTTTTTTTTTTTTTTTTTTTTTTTTTTTTTTTTTTTTTTTTTTTTTTTTTTTTTTTTTTTTTTTTTTTTTTTTTTTTTTTTTTTTTTTTTTTCTTTGTAGAGCTTCACAAATAGGAGTTCATCTTAAATTTCAGAAGATATTTTGATTTGAACTTTTCAGTCATGGTGAAACTTTTCAGACTTTAGGAAAGGGGTTATTACATTTTTGATTATACACAAGATAACAGCATCATATTAGGTGCAATTATTTGTTGTTGTATTTGTCTAGAAACTGGTTTAAGGAGATGTTTTGGTGTTTAAAGTTGAGAAGGAGTGGGATTTGATGGTTAAGCATTATTGTCAATTTGAGTGGCTTGGTAATTATCTAGCAGATTTGGCTATGTCTGGGCGAGTCTTGATGGTGATCCCTAGGGAACTATTATGTTATGTCTGGCGTTGCTCTCCTGCTCTGTTTCCTTGCTACCATAAACTATACATCTTTGATCCATCACAGCTTCCCACCATAGTGTTTTTTCCTTGGAATCAGCAGACCATGGACCAAAAATCCTAAAACTGTGGTCCAAGTTGATCCTCTTCATTAATTTGTGGATGTCAGGACCAGTGCCCCAGTGCTGGGAAAGGTGACTAATTCACAGAACATGCTAATAGGATAAAAAATGAAAAAATCTATAATTTTATCAGTTGACATAGAAAACACATTTGACAAAATGCAATACTGGTTATGACAAAAACGTTAATCAAATTAGTGATATAAAAATATTCCCAAACTAAAATTAGAATTTATGATAACTCACATATATTATCATATTGAATACTGAAAGACTAAAACTTTTTCACCGAAGTTCAGGAAAAACATTGATTTATTAATTCTATTCAACATTGTACTGGAAGTCCTGGCAGGCTGATGAGACAAGAAAAATGAAAAGCATTAAGATTTGGGTGCATGAAGTAAAGTCATCTTTATTGATGATAACATGATCTTGCATAAAAAGCAATAAGAATAGAATAAAAATACTTTAAGAGCTAATAAAGTGTCCAGTAATTTGCAGCATAAAAGGTCAACATAAACTCAATTATATTTCTATGTACTGGTAATAAGAATGGGAATTAAAATTTAGAAAACAATTTAGTTTTTAATCCTAAATAATAAAATAGCCAAGGATATTTTTAAGAAATAAGTATAAGATCTGATTAGTAAAAATTTCAATGATGGAAGTACCTGCCCAATTGATTTAAAGATTCAACACAATCTGTACAAAAATCAGGAAAAGGATTTCTTTCAAAAGTTGAGAAATTTAACTTCAAATTTGTTTAGCATAACATAAAAGAAGGTTAACAAAAATAATCTTGAAAAAGAAGACTATTACAGACCCACACTTTCTGATTTCATAATTTACTACCTGCAGTAATATAAACATATGCCTAGAAAAATAGAGAAATGTAATAAAGAATAGGTAGAGTAATTAATAAATTCTTCCTTATTTCTTTTCTTTTTAGTTTTTTTGTTTCAGGACTTTTTGCACTTAGACAAATTCATAATCCTTTTTAAATTTAATGTAATTTTTGTTTTAAATTTTGAGACAGCTTTTCTCTAAGTCATTGAATTGCCCAGGCTTGTCATGTTTCTGCCTCAGCTTTCAAAATACTGAGTACACAAGCATCTACCAATTCTGGCTTTCAGTTGTTTTTGACAAGGAGACTAAGAGATATTAACAAGGGAAAGAATAATCTTTTCAATAAATGGAACTGGAACAACAAGATATCTATATGGAAGGAATGACGTTTAGTGTCACTTCATATTGTATCTAAAAATTTTAATTAAAAATGAATTGAAGTCAAGTATAAAAACTTAGTCAATAAAGAACTTGGTAAATGCAGCTGAAAATCTCAGTAAGCTGGAAATATGCAAAGATTTCTTGACTCTCATTTAGAAGTTAAGGTGTCACATGAGAAAAGACATAAATTGGACTTCATCAAATTTCATATCTTTGTACTTTAATGAATCTATCAAAAAAGTTTATTTAGAGGGAAAGAAATACATATGTGTATGGAGAGAGAGAAAGAGAGAAAGAGACAGAGAGAGAGAGAGAGACAGAGAGGGGTCATGAAAGTCTGTGATTATTGAATTTGTCAATCAGGCAAAATCAATTTTCAATCTTCTTTGACGTACTCAAAATTGAAGTGCCATAGGCCTAAATCATGGCCTTTACTATCATCTGACCATTTAAGCCATCAGGATTTCAGCAAAGCAGTGTAGCAGAAAGTGACAGAAAATAGTCTTTCAAACCAAGTAGAACCAGTTTTGGACATTATACTTTACTTTTAGTATTACCTTCAGCAAATGACAGAATTACATCTTTAATTTATTTTATTTAACCTCTAAAGCAAACAAAATTATAATGAACACAATTTAAAAGTCATTTTGTGTGTGAAATTAAGAAAACAAATGGAAAGTACTTTTACTGTCACATAGTATTTTGTACATATTAGCTTTCTTTTATCTGGATATTTGGATACACTTTAGGATCTTCATACTATTATTATTATTATTATTATTTTGGCTTTTTGAGACAGGGGAACTCACTTTGTAGCCCAGACTGGCCTTGAACTCACAGCAATCTTCCTGCCTCAGCCTCCCAAGTGCTGGAATTACAGGCATGCACCACCAAGCCTGGCCACATTAATTTTATATTGATCATCATACTGAGACCATCAGAAAGATATTAAGGCTTTCTTTCAGTTCTGTTCATCTTCTATGGTACAACACAGAACAGTCACTGTACTGAAAATTGTGGGTCTCTTTAACTTTTAATGTGATAGTTTCAGGGTGCTTCTTACTATAATTGTTGCTAGACTTTTTATTTGAATTTTCTATGTAAACCAAATTCATATTTGCATATTGAATGTTGGGTTCTGCTCAAGAAAATTCAGTACACAGAAAGGAACCATGGTTTCTTAGACCATGTAACTTGAACTTCAACAACTTCAAATAAAATTAATTATCTTTCATGACCTCTATATAGAATCCTGTCCCATTCTCTTATGGAAAGTGAAATGATATTGGAATGATTTGTAAAGATTTAATTGGTTCAACATAAAAGTTTCAGGTAAAATGCACAAAAATAAGACATAAAAATAAGTATCTCTTGAAATGAGTGTATTTTATTTTGAACTTGAAGCAATATTAAGTGCTTTGAGAATGTATTTTTGCCATTTTTTAGCCATAGATACTATTCTCTGAAATTATGTGAAAAATCATTTAATAGTTTTTACTGAAACTCAGGTGTTTTCTAAACTTATAATTTCAGGCTTAATGTTGACCAGTTTAATGTTCAAAATACATAAATTTTCCTCAAAAACAATAAAGTGTGGCCTACAATAATCAACTTTGTTCTTTAAAATAAAATCAGTCTATTGTATTTCTTCCTGAAAGTGATTAGATAATTTTGCTTAGTAAAGAGAACAAGTTTAGGGGGCACTTTAGTTTAAAATGGTAATTATGGGCATAGAATTATGGCTCTATAGTAGAGAACTTTCCTAGAATTTGATCCCCAGTAAGAGAAAAACAAAACAAAGCAAAACAAACAAAAAACCACCCAGTCTGATTCTTAATACAACTCCTTACTACATCTCTTACAACCCTGTAAAGTGATTTAGTATTTTCATAGCTACTTGCCTTTGTACAGACTTGAATACTATTCCACTACAATCTGAAAATTGTGGAAAATGTTAATATATAACAGATAATTTTATTCATTTGTGTAAAAGTTCCTACAAGTAAGACAAGATTTTGAGAAGGAATAACGTCAGTTCATTGAATGTTAAAACAAGAAACAGCAATAAAACACAGCTTGCTAGAAAACAGCAAAAAAAAAAAAAAAAAAAAAAAAAAAAAAAAAAAAAAAAAAAAAAAAAAAAAAAAAAAAAAAAAAAAAAAAAAAAAAAAAAAAAAAAAAAAAAAAAAAAAAAAAAAAAAAAAAAAAAAAAAAAAAAACTGCCATAGTTGCTTTCCTCATTGCTGAGACAATGTGACATCTGATATCCACAATTTAAAAGATAAGAGGTTTCTTCAAGCTCAGGTTTTCAAGCCATGTCTGAATTGCTCCAAGGCAAGACAGGTACGGCGGAGGTAAAGCTGTTCATGTCGTGGCCACCAGGAAGCTATGAGCCCCAGTGGCATCTAACCAAGCCCCTCCTAACAGTAAATCAGCCTTACCATCCGCATGGTCCGATTGCTTTCAGAGATCTCTAGTTCTGAGCATCTGAGAGTTTGCAGGGTCATTTTTCATCTATGGAATTAATAAGGATAATTTAAATAAAACTTCTAATTTTTGTTTAGAATTAGGATGAAGAACATATTCGAAAACAGAGTGACTGATGAGAATTAAGAGTTTTAGGTGATAGGCTTAGAGAGTCTTACACACAGATGAAACGCATACTAGCGAATGCACTTTGCAGCCATTCAAGTGCTCTCACCTGTAGCACTGTAATGCGCAGGCAGGGCTTCCAGGCATGATAATCACGTAGGTGGTGACAGGACCCTTAACTCTTGAATGACTCCCGCTAAAACTATAATTGAGTAAATAAACTTCAGAATGCCTCTCTGATATGTTACAACTGTGTCTTCTAGGTATACAAATAATAATTTCTGTCACGTAATTTAATATAAATATATTCCCTTTATAAATAACTGCATATCCTTTGCATCAATTTAAGTATCTAATTCATCTTTTATGAAAGATAACAAAGATCCTAAGACTTCCATTATGTTTTATTCTGTAACCAACATATATTTGTTTATATATGCATGCAAGCAAAATGTAAAGCTATTTCTAGGTGCATATCTAATATCTAGTTGTCTCAACAGCGATTGGCTTTGTGTAGTTTCAAAATAAAAATATAGAAACATATTTGTTTTATAAAAACATATACTGAGACATACACTGTATGGTAAAAAGATTAGTAAAACAACACAAACAAAAGCAAAAACTGTAGAGATAAACTTCATGAATAATCTACTTTATAGAAATTATTTCTCTCAGAAGTAAAACATTTTTCCAAACAGTAAAGCTCTGAGTTAACCGTGTAAGCACAACTCAAGTTATGAATAAATAAAACGGGGCTCTATAGGCACGTATTTCATTCTCTAAGGAGGAAATTTCTGAAATTTTGAAGCCACATTACTTGGTATCTTATCAAAATAGTCTTAGAAAGAAAAAGATAGACTAACACAATTTCATCATTGCTTTTACATTTATGAATGGATTCTTTTCATTCTAAGTTCACCATTCAGTATTTGATGAAAATAATACAATTATGGTTGGGATTGTGAAGTTAAGTGGAAAGAGTGCCCTCTGGTAATATTTCATCAAAGCTAGAAAAACAGGAATATAGCAGTTCAGTTTCAAAACGGAAAGAATGAAAGCTTCCTTCATGGTAGAAGCCTGAACAATCACTCTGCTATTATTGGGTGCTGAATTGATGACAGTTTTCAAGTGTCAGTAAACACAGTCGCAAATGTTATCCAGGGCTCTGTCAGGTATTTACAGGCACTATGGAGTCTCCAGGGACTCCACAACTGTGCCTAAGGCTATGACTTCTTCCATTATGGTTTCTCCTTTGTTATTGTGTTTGGGCATTCACTGAGTTTTCAGCGAAGGTCAAAGAATAAGTTTAGTGCCTGAAGCTATGCTTTTTGTGTCCAAAGAAAGTGTCAGATAAAGTAAAAGATCTTCCACTAACAAACTCACTCCTACCTTCTGGTTCATCCATCCCTTTATAAAGAAGTTAAAAATAAATAAATTGCCTAGCTGAGAGGAAGAACGTACCAGACTGAATTAGTTGTTTCTGTATATGCAACAAGTAAGAGTAAAAGAAGTGGTTAAAATTAATATGCTGTTAATTGTGTAAGTCATAATAAGACATTGTTTGATCTTGTTCCCATCAAAAATTTTCTTTACTTCTTAATAGTACATTTTATCATGACATACTGTACATTATGCAGCTGAGATCAGACCTGATGTGTTTCAAAAATGGGCTGATTTAATTAAATCAAAATAGTAACAGTATCATTATCTCTCTCTAAATGAGGAAACTGAAAAACTAAGGCCACAAGGAGCAAAGGAAAGAAATGAGCTAAAATGACAGTGAGCTTGTCAGTTCAGACACGTCTTCTCTTTTAAAAACCCTCATATTCCTGACAGGCTGGTGGTTGGCTCTGCTTTATTTCTTATACACTATTATACCTTCAAACTTAAATCCTCTTCCTTTTTTTTTTTTTTTTTTTTTTTTTTTTTTTTTTTTTTTTTTTTTTTTTTTTTTTTTTTTTTTGCAGCACGGGGATCAAACTCACAACCCCATGCCTGCCAGAAAGGTGCTTAAGCCACTGAGCCAAACTCCCAGCCCTAAATCTACTTTAGGACTAATATTGAAGGCTTTAACACATGTAACACAAAGCGTGATGACCACACTCCCAGGTGTATGGTGTCCTAGTTCCGGATGAGAATGGATTTTAATTAAAGTTGTTTTCAAATGAGAAAAGGTGGAGGAAACAGACTATGTGGATTATACCTTCAGGAAATAGGGCCAGAGACACTTGTTAATTGAGTCAAATTACCCAAGTGCATTATTGGAGTTTTGGAATAGTTTGCTAACTTCATGGAAAATTACCTTGCGTAAACTGATGAGAACAATGAAAGAGAAGTCAATGAGGCAGGGGCACTTCATAAGTTGTATTTACTCAATGAGGTCTAACTCCAATTGTCATAGTAACTGCCCAGGTAGCTAAATGTATCCTAAAGACAAAAGGATACTAAAGTAGGGGAAGGAAACAGCAACAACAATAACAAAAAAAAAATAGTAACAAAGATGGTTTTAAGCAACTCACATCACCCAAAATTCTGAGGATAGCAAGAAAATACAAAATAGAAATGAAAAAGCATAAGCAACAGTTCTGTTCCATCTACTAGCAGTAATACTATATATGTCAAAACTTGGCAAGTTGTAACCATTATATGCTACTATGACTTATTAGCTGTAATAGCTAACTCATGCTGTAGAAATTAAAAAACAAGACCAAAAAAATTGTTTCAAAGAGAAATTGGAAAGACACAGAATGTGCCCATTCTCAAGTACCTCAAAAGCATGTATACCCTAACACTGATTCTGCATTTCCTTTTGGATATACAGTAAGCATATTAACCATAGCGTTTCCAGATCAAGCTGTAGAACACCTTGCCAAAACCTGCTTCTCTGATACCACTGTGAATTCATTTATTGGAGGTCCCACCATATCCAGTTGCTCAAGCCAAAGTCCTAAAGTTTACCTTGACTTCAAAATGTGCATACTTAAAATGATTTAAGGTGATGACAGGAACATTTTATTTCAAACTAAAATTTTACAAAATCTCTTAAAAACTTGCTAAGAATGGACTCACTGTCAGATCTGTTTAATTTTAATAAACCAAGCAAGTAAAAAGCTCAAAATAAGAAATAAGGTGAAAAATTATACCCTGCCTTTTTTTTCTTTATAAGAGAGTATACCTAATATCTTGATAAAAGCAGTGAAGGAAAGAAAAAGTGCACAAGTGAGAAAAAATATAATCTATTGCCATTATTCATTTTTCAGGTGCTTAGGTTTATTCATGGAACAAACAGTACTGTGTGCTCTGTTAGCTTCCTGGTGTGATAGCCTGCATGCTTTATTTTATACAGATGTATTTAAATAAAAGAGATATTTCACTAAACAAGTAAAAAAGATAATTTAACAAATATATAGCATTTTATAAGTACTGTGAAAAAATATGTAGAGAATAGTGATTTGTAAAAAAGTTGATTTTGTTTGGTCTGATAAGTAACATTTGAGAGGTAAAGAATAAAGGGGGAACATATTTGAAAAACTCATGTGTAAGCCAAGTGTGGTGGCGCACACCTGTAGTCCCAGCACTGGGCAGGCTGAAGCGGGAGAAGCACAGTGAGTTAGAGACCAGCCTGAACTGCACAGTGAGACCTTGCCTCATAAAAGACAAAAGGAAAAAAAGAAAGAAGGAAAGAAAGAAAGAAAGAAAGAAAGAAAGAAAGAAAGAAAGAAAGAAAGAAGAAAAAAGAAAAACTCAGGTATAACCCATTTGAAGTAGAATAGTGCAAGTACATGTATACACGGATATGGTGTGTGGCTGCCTGTATGTGTGTCAGGAATGAAAAGTCCATTGTGTGGTAATGATGAAGTCTAAATCCTGTTGTCTATTCACAAACGGTTTTACAGAAGAAGCTATTTAAGCTCTTTAGGCTGCATTTACAAACACTGAAGAATACTGAAAGGAAGGCTGGGGGTTCGGCTCAGCAGCACAAATACCTTGTGAATGTGAGGTCCTGAGTTTGATCCCCAGTACAAAAAAAAAAAAAAAAAAAAAAAAAAAGAGAATACTGAAGGGACAAGCTTACATGAGCAGGGAAGGGTAACCATAAGTTTTTGAAAAGATCGTAGATAAAAGCCTTTAGAACAGTGCTAGACACATTACAAAAATGATAGCTGTTATTTATTTAAACAGAACTTCTCATATTACAAATATAAATAATGTGTATAAATATGAATTGTATGCTAGGTAGTTTTATAATTTCCTCATTTAATATTTAGGCCAATTATGTGATATAAATGTGATCATATTTATTTTACAAGGGAGAAAACAAATATATATATTTATTAACTACTTTCCTATAAAAATGAGACTAAGAGCATTGAAGCTCAAACTTGTGTCCAGAAGCACTTGATCTAAAACTTTAGGCATATTTACTCTACCAGATGTCATTGCATATCACTTAGATTAACACCTAAAAACTGATTAGTATTTGGATTGTTTGTAAAATAAAACTGAAAGGTCATTTTTTAGAAAAACATGCACAGAGTTATCTGTTATTTCTCTTTCTCAATGTTTATGTCCCCCCTTCTAAATGACACCACATTTCCTACTGAGACAACTGAGTATGAACTGTTCAGGAATTTGTACATTGAGTTGGAGAATATGCTTTTATTTAACTCTAAATTGTATTTATAAGACTGTTTCCAAAGAATTCCATCTGGAAATTTCTTTTTTTAGTCTAATTACCTTGCACATAACAATTCAATCCACACTTAAATTTAATTTAGGTAAATTAGATGGTATGCGGATCTCTTATATCTAGTATAAAAATATTCATCACATTGGCAAGGAATGTATATTTCAAACAGTGTTCCATGCATCTTCAAGATCTGTAGTCATTTTAGGACCAAGTGAGAGAGAATCAACACTCACTCAAATCATTTTTATTTTCAAAATTCTTAGATAGTCAAAACTATCAATTCTGATCTAATCCAATTGTAAAGTTATATTTATTCTCAATCTAAGATATAATTTTCTGACACATAATTACCTATTGATTCCAATGTGCCATTAAATATTTATTAAAATTGTCTTATTTCTAGGCCTATTTTCAGCTTTTCCTTATTTAATTTTTCATAAATGGCATGTTCAAAACCTGAAACATGCATGTGATCCTTATATTTCTGCTTAATAGTTACAGTGGGCTGAATGTATCTTCACAAGATTCAAATATTGAAATCCTTATGTTTTATGAGATGGGACAGAAATATCTAAACTGTGGCTTCCCATGAACCAGAAAGTGAGCACACACTAGCCCCAGACCATTCTGACACCCTGATAAAAGATGCCCATTCTCTAGAACAGTGAGAACTAAATCTCTCTTGTTTATAAGTCACCCAGTCTGTAGTATTTTGTTCTGGCCAATTGAAAAAACTAACACAGTGTTTTTCCATAATACTCTCTCTTACAAATAAGCTGTCAACCTTAACATATATTTTAACATATACATTTTAACTATGTTGTGTTCTCAAATTTCTTTTTAATTGAACTTCTCACTTTATATCTCCTAGTTTAGTAAAACTAAAATTATTTACTCTTAAAGGTCCTAGTAATTTCCCTTAAACACATAAAATTTCTATAAATTTCCAACTATTTTACACTTTACTACAAATGAAACTTTCAATAAAAGAGGTATTTTATTTTGTATACTGGGTGTCACGATTTTTGAATTTATCATATGTATTTGCAAATATATTTAATTGAACTTTATCCTGATGTTACTTAAACTTGTTAGTAGAATCTAGAATGTGTGCTCACTTTTCAAGTCTTTTTCAATTTTTAAAATTATTTTCTCAGTCTTACTCTGCTTTCCATTTTAATCACTCAGTAAGAAACGTAGCTAACTTGAGGGTTTCATATGAAAAGGAATGCAGCTTAAGGTCATATTCATAAGTAAAATAAATCAGACTTGCATGTGCAAACATCATATTGTCTCCTTAATTTAAAAAGCTGAAAGAGTAAATAAGATCCAAAATGTACAATAGATATTGGGAAAGGGAAAGGGAAAGAAACTGCTCAAAAGAAAAGAACAACTGGGACAGGCAAAGGAGAAAAGAAAGAAAAAGATTAAATATATGTATATATAAAATCTATTATATTATATATAGTCTTTTATATATAAAATATTTTATGCCATATATATTATATATAACACACACTATATTATTACATAAAATATAATAATACATAAATATAGTACATAGTACATATTATGTAATATACAATATCATATATAGATGATCTTCATGTAAGATATAGAGATCATATATGTATATATACAAGATAGATAATTATACTATACTACTAATCTCTATTAGTTAATCAAAAAGAAGAGTATGCTCTTTCATTGTTTGATTAGTATTCATACCTATGTCTTATAATCTGAGCAACTACTTTGAAGAAAATATGCGATATATTAGTCACTATTAATCTCCTATTATTTCATTTTGAAATTTAGTATCATCATTTTTATCCTTTTTTCACTTTAAGATAAAAAAGAAATGTACTTATCAAAAGAAGACAATTAGTAACAGTTATTTTAAAGTTAATTCAATGGTATTAAATAGATTATATTTTGTTAAAATTCTAGATGTTTATGCTAATACTAATGTGTTCATAATGAATTTTAGTTCTCCCTATGTAATATGCATTATACATAACATTTATAGAATACATGTATATATATTATATATTTAATATTATGTGTATGTATACATGTGTATACATACATATGTGTGTGTGTGTATATATATATATATATATATATATATATATATATATATATTTGGCTATGACTGTGAACCAGAAAATGTGCATTTAACCAGGTAGTAACAGTGCTGACATTGTGATATAAAATATTCAATATTTATGTTTTTATATGTGTATATCTGATAGTCTACCAGAATGAACCATTATGTTTATGACCAAGACATCAGTCTTATGGTAAATGTTTGTTCTGATGTAAGTTCTTTGCTGGCCAATTTTGCTTTAGTTATAATGTACCAGTATGAATATTCATTATATGTAGCAATCTTACAAATGTGCTTGAGTAGGCAGCAATAATTGCTGCAATATGTTGAGAGTTAAATTAACTGAAGAAAACAAAAGTGACAGGAACTAATTAAAAAACTGGCTCAAGAATGAATGGGGATTTTCAAATGCCTTATAAAATGTTTAGTAGCCAGTTTTGTGAGAGAAAAACATATTATAATTAAGAGATTACTTTTGTTCAGAATGCACTGAATATTTGTTGTCATTTACTAATTATTTTGGCATTAATAAACATATAAAAATAATTAGTTGGAACAACTATCTCTCTGATATGCCTGGAGAATTCTGGTGTGGACAGAGCAATTAATAATAAAATTGCCAGTCCAACAAACTTTTTATTGGATACTTTCTGTGTGAAAATAAACTCAATGATTTCATGGATTAAAGACTGCCCAAAATATACTGCATGACACATGACATAAGCTAATATGTTATAGATGATGTGGTGGGTAATAATTTTAAGTTATTACTAGTATCAAGAAAGTTCAATAGAAGAGATACATGTCAGTCTTGAAAGACAGCAGAATTGTATCAAGGAAAATTTAATAAGAAGGCTATTTTATGGAGAGAAAAAGAGGAACACAGAATTTTAGTAAAAATACAATGGTTATAGATACCATATTCTTCTTATTCTCTAATACACAGCAAGACTAAACTTTAGTCTCCCTGAAAATTGAGTACATCCATGATTAATAACTTTGTCTGAGGAATATTTCTGGGTCCTCCATAATGTTTTCTTCCCAGTCTTCTCCATCATCTCACAGGCAGCAAAGACTGCAAAGCTATAGTACAGTACAATGCCAAAATGCCTGATTATATAATGCTTTTATTGAGTAAAAATGGCTCAGTGTGTTAAACCACTGAAATTCAAAAGTTCATGTTATAGAATTAACTCTTCCTTAAGAAAGGAGCATATTCGTAAAGAACAGTGGAAAGCAAAAATGAGAAAATGGAAAAGCAGATGGATATCTGTACATAAAAGGGACCATTTCAGAAAAGGGATATTTTATGTTTATTTTCCTCAATAAAAGTCAAAGTACTAAGAAAAGTTGAGATGACATAAAAGTAACTAGTGTAGTCAAGATTACTGTAGGAGTAAAATAAATAATAAAGAAGGGAGGAGAGATTCTAGCAAAAGGAAATAATTTCATTATGTGGAAGTGAATGTGAAAAATACTTATAAAGACAAAATTAGTAGACTTATTGCGTATCGTTATCTTCAAAATGGTTGTTTACATTAACAGATATAGACATGTAAAATTGATCTAATCATGTGAGTATTAACTGTTCTCAATAACTAATACATTCAACAGTACGTTCATTTTAGTTATCTTACATATACATATATACAGATTTATATCTTTTCCTTTTCCCAATTCAACCATTGTCAAGTTTCTATCATCCTGTATTATAAACCTATAATGTTACTGTTGTGCATTTACTCTAGTCGTTTGTTTGTCTCTTTTGCTTTTTGTCTTTCTTATATGTGTCTTTTTTCTCTTAATTAAAAAATTAATAGGCTTTTATAAAAGTACTTGAAAATACACGAAAAGGCACCAAACCAGTGAACCTGTCAATCAGTTAAATTAAAACCTGAATAATGATAGCGAGAAAGCTTGAAAGAATAAAACGCAGGATGCATTGACATCTGGCTTTGATCAGGGATAGTCCGAAGAAGAAACTGACCTTTGATTTTCCTGGGCTAATAATAAGTTTTCAAGATAGCATTGATTTATTTTGCTCCAGGTAGCGATGTGTGATGAGTTGGTAATGAGTGGCCAGTATCTAAGGTTGTGGTGACAGCAAAATAGTCCCAGTGAAAATTTTATGGGTGCAATTTTCATTTTGATCTATGGATTTTCTTCGTGTGAAACCGTGGATCTGAACTGCTCTTAGAACCTGAATTCTGATTACCCAGAGTGTAATTGGTCTTAAACATTTTGAATATCTGTGTCTCTTGATGTTAAAAATACACCCTGTCACATCAGAGACTCTTGCAGTGGGCTCTGATCTCCTGCCAAGTGTTATGCTGCATGGTGGGGAGAAGGAATAAGAGATAAAATAGAGGTGTAGCAAGGATCTAGGATGACCAATTGTTTAGGGGAAAGAAAAGCCACGAGACACCCAGAAACTTGGCGTTTATTCATTGAAGAAAATGGTGAGGGGGTTGCAACTGGATGTGATAGACAGGTTGCAAGGTGGGCAAAACTTAAAACAGGGAACAAAGCATTCATGCAGAAGGGACAGGATGAGTCAAATTTAGGTTATGTTTAATGAGTAACCTGCTTTGTAGCCAATTCTGGGAAGAAATTTTCTTCTAGAGTCATGCAAGCCTCAGCGGAGACGTTATCTCATATCTCAGCACCATGGTATCATCTCTCTGAGCTCAACCATGGCCGTGGATAGCAAACAGCGCTAGTCTGTCATCAAACGCCTGCTTTCATGAAGAAACTACACAGATTTGGCCAGACTCGCCAATTAAACTGAAAGCCAATTTAGGTTACTCACCTTTATACAGTCTCCACTGCTCGCCTTGGTCTGGCGGGAGGGTGACGTAGGAGTCCCCACAATGTAACGGAACCTGTTACCAGATTTCTCTCCATCTCATCACCAAGTTCTGAGGAATCTCTTTAGGGAGAAGAAAACAGGGAGCCAGGAAAGATAGCATTTATAAAGGGACGTAGAGAATCTTTGCTAAGTCTATATTAATTGAAGATATAAGAGAGACATAAATTGTGTTATATTTTGTCTACTGACATACTTTTTTTAAAAAGTTTTTTTGTAACCTAAAAATATAAATTTATAAATAAATATATGCATCATTAATATTAATAAATATTAAGTAAATATATATTTATGGAGTACTATGTGATATTCCCATTTGTGTATATGCTGTTATGTTTAAATCAAAGGAAATGTAACTTTCTCTTCAAGTGTTTTTTGTCTCTTTATGATGAAAACATTCAAAATACTTTCTTCTAGCTATTTAGATATGTAGTCCAACTGTTGTCCCATAGACAAATGAGCAGAGCAGAACTTACTCCTAACTGCAATTTAGAACCCACTAATCCACCTTCTCAGCTTTTTCCCTCCCAACTACTTTCCCTGCCTCTGCTCACACCATTCCACTCTTAACTTCTATGATCAAAATTATCAGATTCCACAGACAAGTGAGATCATGTGGTACTAGTCTTCTTCGGCTGGTTTATTTCCCTTAACTTAATGATTGCCAGCTCCAAACGTTCATTCCTTTTTTTTTTTTTTTTTTTTTTTATCTGAATCATACTCCATTGTATGGATTTACTACTCTCCTTTTTTTTGGGGGGAGGGGGGTTACCAGGAATCAAACTCACAACTTTGTACTTGCCAGGCAGGCACTGTAGAGCTGAGCTACATCCCGAGCCTACCACTCTCCGTTTTGTGTTCTGTTTGTCTCATTCTTTCACATTGTTTTTCACACTCATCTATTTGGGATTACTAATAATTTTTATAATTCCATTTCACTTTCATGCTCATTTTTATAATTCCATTTCACCTTCACGCTAATTAGTACTAATGAGCATTCTTCATTTTGAGTGTTATTCTACCAAGAAAAGTGTGACGTATCACAGCAATGTATAAATGAGAAATTCTACTTTTTCATAGGCAACATTTGACCTTTAAGCACTTCATCTCTTCCATAATCTATTTTTTAAAAATTATATAGGTTATAAATTAAACTTATAGATTTAAAATTTGAATATATATATTTAAGACAATTAGAACTGTTTCTATTAAATGTATATTGATTTAGATTGAATTTAGTACTTACCATCTCTATTGTCTTTCATTTATTTTTGTATTCCTGTGTTTCCCTCTAAGATCATGTTCCTTCTGTTGGAAGCAAAACATTAGTGTTTCTTTTATAGTAAGATAAACAGGATATTGCTCAACCTTCTACTCTTGGGCTGCAAATTTTATGACGAAGTGCGGTCTTTCCATTTTAAGTGAGAGGCCAACATTTAACCCATTGCAAATAAACATCAAACATTGAAAAGAATCAGTGTGTGTTGAGAGATAACAGATATTTTTTTTCTTGATACATATTTTCTTCTTATAAAACAACCTCTCTTATCCTTCTTTTGGTTGATAATTTATTAATTTACTGATGAAACACTCCACATCAAGAGGAGAAACTGGATTTACCTCCCATTTATTGCATCAGCCCACAGCGTTTATAATTCGACAAATAGAAAATACATGCTTACTTGGTAGTTTAGCCCATTTTAGTTTGTTCTCCATAGAGAGTGACTTTAACATTTAGTACACAATAGGTCTTGGCTTTATTCTGATACAAAGGGAATAACTCATTTGCCAATAGTCCTAAGTTTAGAGGCATGAAGTTCAGATCAATGAATGTGGGAAATGATGGTTGTATTACAGAAGTGTTTGTTGTTTGATAGTAAAATATATTATATTGATCATTTTTAAAAAGGAAAATTGAAATTCTATTTCTGAAACAGTCGGAATTGGGGACTGAGGAATCTGAAGACTTTCTGTTTGTTTTTCCAAAGGGAAGAAGTGTTCCTTGTATTGTAAAGTATATATGCAAATTATGTAACACCTATCAGTTGTATGGATAAGATAGCTGCATGTTTGGTTATATAATAAAACTGCTTATAATTTTCCCGGAAGACTTCATACTACAGTTCCAAATGATTGTTGTAATTTACATTGCCACCAACAGTGTGCAAAAGTTCTTTTTACTTTATAACCTGTCCATCATTTGTTACATTTTGTATTTTGTCTTTTTGGTAATAGCTTTAGTAAAAAGTAGCATTTCATTTTGCTTTTATTTTGCACTTGCCTGATGATTACAGATACTGAGCCTTTTTTAAATATCTTTTGATAAGCAAAAATGTACCCAACTGTTATAAAACAGAAGTTTGGCAATAACAAAAGAAACCATCAATGCATTATGATAGATTTTTCTTCCCTATGGCCACTAGTTTAACATTAATTATAATAACAAAAGTTATATTTAGCATGAATTAGAAAAATAGAAATCATCTCCAAGTCTATGTATATTTTGGCACTGTTCACAGCAGAACAAAGAAAGAAGGCACAATGCAGAATAGCCAAAGAAGGTCAGAATCCTCATCAAGTACGCACTGACATAATTTGATTAGGTGTAAAAAATTAAATAATACTTCAAGAAAAACTGATTGCTATCATAATCTGGAAATGTAGTCTTTAAAGAAATTAAAACATGCATACAAAATAATTCATTATAGTGCAAGAAAGCAAAATCACAACTGTTTCAGTGTATTATGGTCTATTTTGAGTGACTAATAATCTGTAAAAAATAAAAATTTTGGTATAAGTTTTATGACGTTTGTGCAAGGTTTACTTTTATTAAAACTATAATACTCAAGCAAGTGTAAGATACAAGCATAGTAAATAATAGACTCCAAATATATGATGTATGCACATGAATTGAAACATATGACAAAAGTGTTCCTGCTAACTATAGTGATGTGGTTATGTCATTAATAACATAATCACATACAAAATTACAAAAATGAAAATTAAGAAATAGAGTTGTGTTAGTTTTTAGAATGTAATACAAATAATCCTTGTATTTTTATTTGTGTAACAAATTTCAAGACAGGATAACTCTGAGAATTATAAAGAAAATCTCTGATAGAGAGCCCAGCGTGGAATCAAAAGCATCTGAAATAGACCTTCTAAAATATATAAAATACAGGTTATTTTTTCCTGTCAAGAGTATATTGGTGTCGTAATAAATAAGAAGCCAGTGTGGGCTTGCAGCTGAAGGACTCTCACTGTTAACATTTCCAGAATGAGAACAGCTGGTGTCTGAGTTTAAATAGTGTGTTTCTTCCTTGCTATTGCTTCAAGTGTCATAAATGGCTGTAGTGGCAAACAGCACAAAGGAAACTGAAAGGAGACTGCTAAAGATTCATTATAGAAATGGGTAATAAAAAACAAGGTAAGAGGGTACACAATCCTCCATAATTTGAGCCTAGCTAGGTGAACCCAAGCAATATTCGACAAAATAAAATACATTTTATTCAATGAGAAAACAAAATTTATAAAATAAAAAATGCTTACTACATTAATGACAGGAAAATCTATGTTAATAGTGAAGAACAGCTCACTCCTCACACCCCCACATCTCTAGAAAAGGTAAGATGATGCAAAAACTCCTTAATGAAGTTGTAGTCACCATGGTCATGAAGATAAAATGAGTTTCTTGACTTCCTTGGGAATAACACAGTTATTTTTAGTCCTTGTTTACATTCAAATTTCTGTTAAAAAGTATAACAAGCATAGTCATATACAATATCTTCAAGAAAGTACTTTTTAAATATATAAATGGACAATTTTAAAATTACTTTTTTGTGGTAAGTGCTTTAAATTTCCATTTTTTCCAAATTTTTGTTTAAAAAATTTAATTGGATAGATACAAACATTGAAAGCAGCAGGAAGTGCTATTATACTTTCTAAGGCTAGCTACTTATGTACCATTAAAACCCTGGAGTTTCTGGCTCTTCAAGAAAGTGGAAAATCTTTTTATGTGATGCAAATTCTATCTCTCTATCTGCCATCTTTTCATTTCCTTTGACAGTCTTTTAAAATATTTAAGTCCTGTACTTAATAGATGAAGTAATGGTTATCTACAAAGATAAAATTATAGTTCTAATATATATTAAAATGCTGTACACTGTAATTCTAGCACTCAGAAAACTGAGGCAGGATCACTGTGAGTTCAAGATCAGCCTGGGCTGCATAGTGAGTTCAAGGCCAACCTGAACTACACAGCAAGACCTGGTCTCAAAACCACAATAACAATACAATATTATACAGAGCTAAGGAAGGTAAATTATGTCTGGCATGAGGATTTGTAGAGTAAATTTTCAGTAATAAGATCCAGGAACTCTTCTTTAATTGGATTTAACCTTCTTTAGGGTTGTGCACCAATAATTGAATTCAATTGCACTTTTAAATGTGAAAATGCCAAAGCACATTCACAGCCTCATTGTTACTCAAATCTTTTATTTAAGTGATATAGTGTAATGAATGGAGGAAATGACTGCTTCCATGAAGTAGATTTTTAAATGTGAAATTGCTGGAAGAATGGAAAACACATTTTGAATGTACAAACTTACAATTTAGTCTGCAAAATCTTAGTCTCCAATTTAATGTATTTTTTGTGCTTTAAAACCCAAATAACATTAAATGAATAAAAGTGTTCTTTTTGTGATAGCATGTGCTGGACTTATCAAATTTTTTTCAAATTGTAATTATTTTGTTAAACATAATTAAGTATTTTAGTACTTTTAATTCATTAATTTTATTTTGTAACATTCTCAAAATTTTATCCCAGTGCATCATTTTCATTTTTGAAATCCTTATTTCAATGTTATAGGGCCGGGAGTTTGGCTCAGTGCCTTAAGCGCCTGCTCTGGCAGGCGCGAGGTTGTGAGCTCAATCCCCGGTGCCACAAAAAAAAAAAAAAAAAAAAAAAAAAACTTTCAATGTTATATAAATTTTCTGTTGAACTGTTTGCTGTTTCCATTAGTAGGAAACAGCCTTACATTTTAATGATATTATACATTTGAATCATGAATAATCAGAGGACTGTTAGTGATTTGTTTGACTTTCAATTTATTTGCAATAAAATTTACTTATTTGTGTCTCCTGTAGTGTGTTCTCTGTCTTCTGAAATTTGAATTCAAAACATTATACAAGTTTAGATCTAATATTCATATTAAAAATTTTTTCATTGTATTTGTTATTCAGCTTTGTCAAGAAATTTATTGGTAAAATGTCAACCTGCCAATTACAATATTTTGAAGGAAAATAGGAAAAAACAATGGAATAGATTTAATAAATGAAAAGACTACACAGTAAAGCTTAAATAAATTTGCTATTACATTTTCCTTTTTCTAATAACTTGGTTTTTCAATTAAACTTTAAAATTTTATTTTAAAAAGAATAAAACCAAACAAAACACAATAAAGCAAATCAGAACAGAACAATTCAAGCCATACGGGACTTCAAAACAAGACAATAGAAAATCAGCAATGGCTACCACAATGTCTTTTTTCTTCAAAATAGTTGTCCATACCATCACACAAAATAAAGTCCAATAAAACAAAGCAGAATAAAACCAATAAAAACAAAATGAAAACAAGACTTCAAAAAAAAATAATAGGAAATCAACATTGGTTACCATAATACATTCCATTATCTTTAAAATAGCTATGCATACCATCAGACACAGTAAAATCTAACAAAACAAGACATAATAAAACCAAACCGAACAAAATTATGAAAACAGTAGGTGGAACATTGTGAGTTTGAGGCCAGCTTGGGCTACAATGTGAGCACAAGGCTGGCCTGAGGTACATAGTGTGACCCTACCTCAGAAAACTAGGGCTAGGAGTTTGGCTCAGTGGCTTATGTGCCTGTCTGGCAAGCATGAGGTTGTGAGTTTGATCCCTGGTGCTGAAAAAAAAAATTATGAAAACAATACAGTAATTCAAAACAAGATAATAGGAAATTAATAGTTTCTACCATTTTCCCTTTATAGGTGTTTCCTACCCTATCACTTTCGTAATATCTGTTGTGCTTTTTGGATCCCACTAAGTCCTGTTTTTTTATGCTAGGGAGATAACTCAGCCTTCACCCATATGAGTCCAAACTGTTTCTCCCATAAGCATGATCTCCAGTTGCATTCATTTAACTACAAGAGACTTGAGATTATCCTACTTTATGACTGAGTGGCTTTCCATTGTATAAAAAATGCCATATCTGTCTTCTTCATTCTGTGGTTGATGGTCAAGTTATCCCTGCTTTTTTCTGGTCTCTTGTCATGTGGAACAAATGTTTTCTCTCCTTTGAGTGTCAGTCTGCAAATTTTCTTTTGAATTATATGTGCTTCTTGTATACATTATATTCATGGATCTTGTTTCTTGATCCACTCTCCCTGTGTTTCTTTTCATTGGTGAATTGAGACAATCTACATTAAAGGTTACATGCATGTATTGATTTGCCTCTGCCATATTATCTTCTTGCTGTTGGCCCTCCACTTTACATTCAATTGCCTGTCCTGTTTGGTGATCCTCCTCTGCTGCTGTTTCTGGAACTGTGGTCATCTTTATCTCTCTCTAGAATGTCCTTCAGCACTCTCTGTAGGGTTGGTTTGGTGATCATGAATTCCTTCAGTTGTTCTTTATCATGGAAGTATCTTATTTCTCCATCAATTTTGAAAGACAGTTTTGCAGGGTACATCAGTCTGGATTGGAAGTTGTTTTCTTTCAGGATTGGAAACAATTCACTTGAAACTGTTCTGGACTTGATGATTTTTGTTGAGAAGCCTTCCATGATTCCCATGGGTTTTCCTTTATAGGTGATCTGTTTCTTTTCTCTAACAGTCTTTAATAGTCTGTTCTTGTGCTGAATTTGTGGGATCTTGATTTTTATATGTCTAGGTGTAGATTTATTTTGGATATGGCTATTTGGAATTGTATTTGTCTCGCTTATCTGTATGCCAGATCCTTTTCTCATGTTTGGGAAGTTTTCTTCTATTACTTCTGCAAATAGTCTTTTTATGTCACTTGTGTTGACCCCTGCTTTTTCACAGATACCTATCAGTTTTAAATTATTTTACTTTGCATCATCTTGCAGCTGATGAATTGTTATTTTCTGGTTTCTTGTTATTTTTAAGAGATCTTTCCTTTTACTATTGCTAGCTGAGATCCTGTCTTCAAGGTTTGAAAGTCTCACTTCAGTTTCTTTCAAGCAGTTTTGTCAGTTTTCTATCAACATTTTAATTTCCTGGATATCTTTTTGAACATGTTTCACACATTGCAAATCTTTCCTATACTATTAATACATGGTTAAGGTTTCCATCATTTTCCTATGCTCCACCTTTTTACCTATGTCTTCTTTAGATATGTTCAGTGATTCTTTCATTATGTTTGTGATTTCTTCTTTTACCTGAGATATTATTTCTAATCTGATTACTTTTAAACTCATGAAGTTGTTTCTTTACTTCAGTTGCTATCCCCTTGGAAATTTCAGGTGTGTGACTTCCATTTTTTTCCATGTCTATACCTCTACAATTGGTTGTGTATGGGATGGAGAGCTGAGAGTGCCTTTTGCTTCTTTGTCTTGATATTTTCTTGGGTTCCTCCCCATAAGCCAGTTGTGGGGTCCCAGGCACTTCCCACATTGCCTGCCCCTCCACAGTGTAAGGAAATAGCCAGCCACCTGGGTTTCTCAGAACACAGGTTCCCAGGGAGTTAGCAGGGCATGTGGGGGGCTTCTCCAGACCTGTGCAGCTACACTGTGACTACCCCCATGGCCGGGGCAGGGGCTACTTCTTCTCTCAGTCTGCATGTCTACACCAGGACTCCCCCAATGGTTGCAGGCACACAGAGGTGTGTTTGTCTGATTCTCCTGGTGGGCACTGGTTTCCTGAAGGAAACAAGGGTCTCCAATGGCGGTCTGCAGGCACATGAGGCGTATCTGACTGTTTCTCCCTGCCCTTGCTAGTTACCTAAGAGAGGCAAGCTTCCAGCAGTGGTGGTGTGTGCACAGGGACAGATCTAGCTGTGTCTCCCTGCCTTTACTTTTCTAATAACTTCTTAAACAAAGTTGTGTTTTTCATCTAAAGTGCATCCCAAGTATTAATTTGCCTGAAATACCAAAAATAATATAATTAGGTCTGTCCAATATTTACCCTTCGTATAGACTGTTCCTGATATTAACAGTCTGAATTTGGTAAAATTGAGTTTATAAAGTACATAGAAATCTTACAAAACTTAAACAGTTTATCTGAATTATGAATTTTAAAATATTGGTAATTAATTGAAAGATATAATACTTTCAAATATATGATAAACTCTTTGGTGTGGGATGGAATCATGATCAATAATATGTCTAAATATTTGCTAATGAAATATTTCCTTGATTTATTTTGTTACATTGAAAGCATGATGTGTGTGCATTATGACAAGTATTTAATTTAGGCACAAATCAAAACTCAAATCTCAGCTGGGCGTGGTGGTGCACGCCTTTAATTCCAGCACTCGGGAGGCTGAGGTAGGCGGAGTGTTGTGAGTTCGAGGCCCGGTTTGGGCTACAAGGCAAGCTCAAGATTGGCCTGAGCTAAATAGTGCGACCCTGCCTCAAAAAACTAGGGCTGGGAGTTTGACTCAGTGGCTTAAGCCCCTGTCTGTCAGGCATGAGGTTGTGAGTTCAATCCCCAGTGCTGAAAAAAGCAAACAAACAAACAAAAAAACCCCTCAAATCTCACACAATGTATCTTAATCCAGCACCAGACCAAATACTGATGATTTGGACTTTCTGTCCCAGTACCAGACTGTGAATATTACAAATTTATTCAGTAGTGCAAAGGCAGCTTCTCTTGAGACTTTATTATTGGGCTCATCTGGTTTCCTCAGCAATCTCTCGAACTGCAGCTTTAAGTAAACTGAAATCCAGGAAGTGAGTTCTACAATAATTTTTTTTTTTTGCTTTCTGTTTATTTACAGAGGAATCTCAACAAATGCTTTGTTTTGTGCGATGAACCTGCCTCTTATTACCACTCATGTAGTAAATTTCATTATGTTACCCTGCAGGTGACAAATTGCATGTCACCAGTGCCCATTCCTGGACTTCAGTTGGGCTAAAGCTTCAAGTTTCACCACCTGCTTGCATTTCTGCCATATTTAGATCACAAAGATATTTATTTTCCAGAAATATGATTTTGGCTAATTTCTAAAATTTGTAATCAGAAAAGAAGGAACTACTTTCCAGAAAATAATGTAAGTACTTGCCGGAAACCAGGACCAAGCAATGTTCAGTACTTGCCATTTTCTTTATACATGTGTACAACTCAAGATATCATAAATATCTACAAGTTGTTCTCATATGCATACAAACTTGAAAACTATTAGAATATATGTTTATAAAGTAAATCTGCTATTAATTTAAAATCAGGAAAACTAGTAACAAGGTAAAGCATATATCTGAAAGGAGAGGCACATAAATTGGAAATGAAAGTGAGACACATATTTACAATGTTTACCTGGAACAAATTTAGACTCTACTCTGAAGAAGTAAATTAGGCATTCTAATTTTTAAAATTTGGAGCATGTTCTATGAAAGACAAATATTATCAGAGTCCTTTTTCTGTGAATGTATAAATACTAACCATATTTATTAAAAGTAAAATTTACAGTAAAAGTCACATTGGCATTAATTTCTTAAAAATTCTCCTCTAATGTCTAAAACGCTTAGCATTAGTGTCACTTTTTGAAGCAGTTCTGGAAGTCCTCTTTCATGAGTGTTTTTATGATGTATGATAAAAAATACAATGAATCCTGTTGCCAAATGCCATCCATCACAATTGTGGGCTCATAATAATATTATGATGTGTCCAAATTTATCTTATTCACTGTATCTGGTACCATGCAACTTCTGGCTTTCCCCCCAAAAAATGACCATGGAAATAAATGTTTTACATTGACTGAGAATATTGAGGCCAGTGTGGCAGTGCAAATAAAGATGTTTAAGACAGAGGACTTCCAGAACTGCTCCTTAAAGTGGCAAGAACAGTTGACTAAATGTGCTTGAAGCAAAGGAGAGTATTTTAAGGAAGATTAGTGGCAATTTGTCTTTTACTGTATTATTTTTTAAAACATTTAAATAGTACCTGTATTTTTAGATCACATACAGTTTTATATATATATACATATATATACATATATATATATATTTAATATTCATTAAATTGGAAACCATGGGTTTAATCTCCAACATTTCAAGTAAAAGATGAAGAAAGAAAACAGAAAAAATTAACATCAACAGTATTTGGGGATTTCTGCTTTATATTCTTTTTAATCATGATTTCAAATTCTTTCGCATGAAAGTATCAGAATTGAATTTACCTAATTTTTCCAATCTAACACTCATGCTCAGGATGATTTGAGGATAGTTACTCCACCAAAGCTATTTCTAATGACAATACAAAAAAGTACACTTTTTATGTGGCACAAAAGTTATTTTCAGTTAAATCCACTTATTTTTAAGCACCTGACCTCATTTAATATATGTGAACTCATGGCACTGACCTTTATTTCTGTTGGTGTCCTTCTGGAATGTTGAGACTTGAGCAATGATGATTCTAGGGTTTAACCTGTAATGAATTTGTCTGCCCACATCCCTGGCTACTGCAGTGAAGAGAAATTTTGATGCTTATGGTTATAAGAACTAATATTTAGGTTACTAATATTTATTCAAATCCTCAATATTTCTGAGAATGCACATAGTACAAATTTTAAAGCCAGCATAAAAAAATGCACTCTGAATCTAACTTGGCTTGGAATATTGATTTAGTGCCACAAAAGAATTAGTCCAGATGGTACAGTTGAGTCACAGATTGCAGATAGTCATAAGTTCATTAAATTGTTTTTATGCTGAGTCTGGCCAATTTTTGTAAACAGGTTTTCCTTCTAAAACTATGAATGTTTGGTGTTCTTCTGTGTTCTACACTCTTAATTATCAGATTTGGATAGTTCTTGTCTTTTTTTAAAAAGCACTTCATTTTTCTAAAGGCATATTGCGAGATAATGAGGAAGCTGATTAAATGGTGCTACCAAAGAAGACAATCTCTGGTGATAAACTACCTAAAAGGCCCTGAAAGGAAAAGCATGGCAATTACTGTGAAATTCTCCCTGTAGTGGGGATATAAGGAATGAGAGGTCATGGGCAGAAGTAGACAGGAAACCACGTGTTGGACAAATTATACCACATCTTCTCAAATTAATTACAGTGATTGGATCTTGGGACAGAGACAAACTCTGCAGTTGGCCACACCCAAAGCATCGCTTGCAGTCAGTATCTGGTCCAGAAAGATTGATAAACCTCATCACTCTCAAGAAAGCAGTGAAGCAATTCACAGAGGGGACACATGGCTTGGCTGTCCGCAATCAGTATGACAACAGCACAGGCTGTGTGATAAAGCAGCTAAGTGGGTTTAATTTGTTTGCTTGTTTCTTCACTTGTTTTAGATTGTGGGTTTCCTGGAGATTTTTCCTTTAATTATTGCTTCCTTACAAATATTTTTATTTTACTTTTTTATTTTTGTTATTTTTATTTTACCTTTATTTTGTTCTCTCATCACTTTTATCCTCTTTTTGATTTAACTTTATTTCCTATTCTTTTTTTCATGACTATTCTTCATTTTCCCTATCACCTTGTCTTCCCTCTTCTCTTCTCTACATCATAGACACTGTATGCCACATTTCTTTTCTTTCTCTCTCCCTCTCCATCTCTCTCCATCTCTCTCTCTCTCTCTCTCTCTCTCTCTCTCTCTCTCTCTCTCTCTCTGTGTCACAGGATTTCACCATGTAGTTCAGGCTGGTCTGAAACTCACTATGTAGCCAAGACTGGCCTCAAACTTAGGGTGATCCTTCTGTCTTAGCCTTCTCAGTGCTGGAATTACAGGTGAGTGCCACCAAATCTGGCCTTTTTTATAGCAGATGCCTGTATATATGCAAAAAAAGGTACAAGTAGACTAGTGCTTTCGCTTAAATGCTACCATTTATGGCCATGTTATGGCAACTCATAACAGAATTATGTATAGAGGCTCCAAACAATATTAACTGCAAGTATATTAACAAATTCTGTAATCTCACAGCTTCCCTTAATCTCTAATTATATTTCTCTCTCTCTCTCTGCATCCTTTCTTTTGCCTTCACAAATTTTTTATCACCTAACCTCAAAGTTAGCCACTTACTCCAGCATTAAAAATATTTCCAACAGAGCCTAACTTCCTATATTTCATCTCCAAATATTACTTTTATCTCCTCTCCTCTTAATGACTTGTTGCCTTCATTTTCCTCTTCCCCTTTTCCTTCCTCACACCCTCCACATCTCAGACTAACTGCTAATAAAATAAAAGTATAATTTGTAGGAGACTGTCAAAACAAAATTTAATGTCCATGACTGATGTTTCACTGTATCTGTTATAACCAATAGGAATTCTCTTCTTACAACACAGCGACTTATTCCAATACCAGTTAAATTCAGTAGGTTGAACATGTTCTCAACAGCTTATACCACCAAACCCACAGGGTAGCTTGAACCATTCATTGAAAATGTCTCATGCCACCTGATGAAACAGTCATACATGTGCTAGTAGTTGTTCAAGCTAGTGAAAAAATAACATTCAAATCAGAGTGAGCCAGAAGTAAAACATATGAATCATGGTCCTATCATGAATATATTAATTATAGAAAGTAGCTCCTGAAAAACAAAATCAAGAATACCTCTTTGGGAAACAATATCTAAGAGATCTTTATTCCAAAACTTAGTTTCTTCACCCTGTTTGATTTTAACCTTCAGCACACAAAAGAAAAAAGATGGGACATTAAAAAGTAAGGAAACAAAAATGTTTCCAAAGACTCCAAACTCCTGAAATCAGATTGAAGGGATACTAATGGAGACGAAATCAGACATCAAATGTTTGTGCTTTAAAAAATGATGAAAGGAAAACAAAGAAAATCAGTGAGTTCAGCCACAAAATAACCAAACAGTGGAACTAAAAAATCCAAAATTAACCAATGCAGTTAATGAAAAATCAAATAAAGAATTAGAAGGGCTAACTAGATCTACTCAAAATATGCATGATAAATTTACTGAAGAAATAGTCTCTATCAAAAGGTTCCAGACAGAAAGTCCTCAGATAAAGAATTCTATTGACTACACAAATAGTAGAAATAATCAGCGTGAGGAAAATGTGTCAGACCTTGAGGACTGATTGGAAGCATAAGACAATATATTCTCAGGGATCACTTAAAAACAAGAAATGAAGGAAAATTCATCCAACAGCTACTAGATGAAGCTAATAAGACTAGCCTGTAATTAATTGAAGTTGGAGAATATTAGAAAGTAGCACACTTGGAATAAAAAATCTATTTACAGAAATCACAGCCAAAAACTTTTTAAGTCTTGTGAAATAATTCAACATACAGATAGCAAGGCATATAGAGATCCAAATAATTATGAAGATATCACTCCACAACATATTGTAGTCAAAATTTCAGAACCCCAATGCAAAAATACACTCTTAAAAGCTATCAGAGAAAAGCAAAAGCAACAACAACCAAAAAAATAACTTATAAAGGTAAACTCATTAACATTATAGATTTTTCAACATAAACTTTAAATATAAGGGGAGCTTGGACAGAACTGTTTCATGCCCCCAAAAAGTAACTTCTACCCCAGACTAATACATCTTTGAAAATTATCATTCAAAATTATTGGAGAAATATGGACTTTCCATGAAAAGGAACATCTTATGAAATTCATGAACACCAAGCTAGTACTCCAAAAAATTCTCAAGGTTATACTATAAAAAGACAAATTTGATGGAACAAATATGTCAAACATGGTGTAAGTTCATAAAAAGGAAAAAAATAAAGGGATCAGCAGAAAAATAATATAATGTCAAAAATAGGTGAATGCATTTCAGTGATAACTCTCAGCTTTCCAATTAAAAGACAGACTAGCAGACTTGATCAAAAAACCAAACCAAATGGTTTTAGGCATATGAGAGACACATTTAATTCAAAAAGAAATATTCTATCCATCAAGACTATGAAAGTAAGGGCAAAATGCGCACACGCTGTGTGAAAATCAAATGGTTAAACTACAAGAAGTTTTGATTAGCAAAACATGGTGTTTCTGGCCATTTGTCCTGTTTCCCCAAGAAAGACTTCCTATGCTTGAGACAGTCCGCAGCCTCAACTGTCTTTCTCTTACTTTATTTTCTCCTACAGAGTTCTCTGGCATTGGGTTTTTTTTTTTTCTTCTACCAGAATCTCCCTAATGGCTGGGTGCTTGTTGTGAAATAGCCCCTTCGGGCCTATAGGTGATTAAACAAAGTTGGCCTCAGCGTAATAGCTTTCATCCTGCGCACAGTCTGTGGTTGCTCACTACAACAGAAAAGGGTACAAAGTCAACATAAAAATACCAGTGGTAGTCTTGTACACAAGTAATAAAGTCACCAAGAAAGAAATTAGAAAATCAATACCAGCCGGGAGTTTGGCTCAATGGCTTAAGCGTTGCCTGGCAGGCGCAAAGTTGTGAGTTTGATCCCTGGTGCAGCAAAAAAATAAAAAGAAAAAAGAAAAAAAAAAAGAAAGAAAGAAAGAAAGAAAATCAATACCAGTCATAATAGCATCAAGAAAAATTAAGTACTTGGGAATCAACCTAAGCCAGGAAGTTAAAGATCTCTGTAATAAAATTTACAGTAGTCTGAAAAAGGAGAATAAAATGGATACCAGAGAAATGTGGAAAGATATACCTTGTTCCTGGATAGACAGAACCAACATTGTCAAAATGGTCATGCTACAAAAACTGAGCTATGGATTTAATGCAGTCTCAATCCAAATACCCACAGCATTTCTCACAGAATAAAGGTAAAATTTTCGTAAAATTTATATGGAACCAGAAGAGACCCAGAATCGCAAAAACAATTCTGGGGGAAAAAACAAAGAAGATATCATAGTCAAGGATTTCAAGTCATACTGCAAAGCTACAGAGATAAAAAATATATGGTGCTGACAAAAAAATAGACTTTTAAACCAATGGAATGAAAGTTGAAGAACAGCCTTAGGCATATTAAATCATCTTATTTTTGATAGAGAAGCTGAAAGCATTTGCTAGAGGAAAGATATGCTCTTTAACAAATGGTTCTGTGAAAACTGGTTATCAACATGCAGAAGAATGAATCTATACCAATATCCATCACTACATACTGAAATACAGTTAAAATATAACAGAGACATAATAGTAACACCTTAAAACACTGAAACAGAAAGACTGACTCTTCTGGAAGATAAACTCAATAATACTCCTGATGTCATTGATGTAGTCAAGGATTTTTTTAACAGAACTTCAATTGCACAATAAATGGCTTAAAATATTAACAAATGGGATTAATTTAAAAGCTTCTCAGCTGGGGAAATAATCAATACAATCAAGTGACAGAATACAAAGTGAAATTTTTTCTAGCTATTCCTTTAACAGAGGACTAATACGTACAATTTAAAAAGAAGTGAAAATATCATCCCCCAAATAACAGAACCAATCAAAATGTGGGCAACTGAAAAAATAAATAGTTCTCCAAAAAAGAACTATAAAGGACTTTGAAATAAATCTTTGGAATAATGCTTTACCACCTCTGGCCACTGGAGAAATGCAAATTAAGACAGGATTCACAATCCACATAACTCCAGAATGGTTATCATCAAAAAAATCACACAATAACAAATACTGGTGAGGCTACAGGATGAAAAGCACCTTTCTACATTAATGTTGAAAATGTAAGCTGGTACATGTACTATAAAAATCAATATGGAGATTCTTCAAATTTTAAAAATAGAAATCCTTATAAACCTACTTATTTTCCCTCTTGGGGTCTTTATGCCATGTCACAGTGACACATGCATACTAAACTATATAGCAGCATTACATATCATAATAGGTAAATCTTAGAAGTAACATATATATCCATCAACAAATGATGAATAAGGAAAATATGAACTAATGCATAATAAAGTACTCCTCTACCATAAATAAGAATAAATTCATGTTATTGCAGGAAAATGCATGCACTTGAGATCATAATATTAGGTAAATATACATCAATCATACAAGCTTAAATATCACACAAATTTTCATATATAAGAAAATCAAGATAAATGTTGGTATCTATAGGTAAAAGGATTAACATTAGAAGCATACATCTTAGAAGAAAATGCACTTTTGTTGGCAATATACTTGCATAAGAATATATCAATAAAATATTTTAAAAGATTTAGAATAATTAAAATGATCTTCGACAAGAGTTTGGAGACAGAAATATCTCGATTTTAATAGCAGTGTGAACATTCTAAATTAAATAACACAACAATTTTTATAATGATTTTACTCTTGCATTATTTTGGTATTTTTCTGTTATCCTTATCTTCTCTTATTTTTGTGTTTCATTTATGACAGTTTACTTGGAAGATGACATAAATTAAGTTCTCTATTGTTGGGACTGTATTAATGTAATATGTTTTACAAAGCTATACAGTTAGCGAACAAATCATTTTTTCTATATGAATCGTGATTTAATCATGAATTTTATTAGTTATCTTTATTAACATTTTTTCATGCTAAGTATTCCCAACTCAGTCATTGACATTTAAAGAATTCTGTATTTGAATAATAGAAAAATGGAAGCAAATTATTTTCTCAAAAATTTTACTTTTAAAAATGTTTTTTATCTCATATGTAATATTGTTTGTAAATATATTATTGTTTGTAAAAAATATGTTTACTTTTTTGGGGGCTGGGAGATCTCGCCTAAATCTTCCACTAGATTACTAAAATTTGTATTTCAGTAAACAAAGCTTACCCTATAAGGTTTGTCCTTTTCTCTAAAAAAAAAAAATTATTACTTAAATATTAAAAGTTCTCCTGATATAGTTTCCTAGTTTTTTTGTTTGTTTGTTTGTTTTTTTGTAACTGGAATCAAACTTAGGACTTTGCCTTTGCCAGGCAGTGCTTATACTGCTGAGTTATATCCCCTGCCCCAATTTTCCTGGTATTTGAAATATTCCATTGTTAATTTTGTATTTTAGTATTTCCCCATTTTTGAATATTTTCTTTCATCATTCATTTATTTTCATTCATTCAGACTTTGTCAATTTGCCTGCATTAGAATTTCTTTCTTGCACTAAGCCATGTAGAAGTCCTGTGAATCAATGTGATTGAAATGTCATGATATCAATTACCTTGGTCAAGATTTAGAATTGTGTGTTTTTGCCTTACTTTTTAGTGTATCTAATGAATACATTAAGGTTTCTTTCCTTTTGGCTTTAATGAAAGGCTTACCTTTATACCTTGACATCACTAAAGATGATTGTTAGAATTCTTACTATATAGAAAGTACTCTGGCATCCTATAAAAATTTGAGACTTAAAACAATACCATAAATAATGATGCAGCAATACCAAACAGCACCAACAACTCTGTGAGTTAATAGGTGAACTATTACTTTCTTCTCCTATCTCAGTCTGCAGAAATTTGAACTGTCCTCTGAAATGCAAGGAAATTCTTAGCCCTGAGACCATGCACTAATACAAAAGAAGGTTAAACACTCCAAATATTCAAAAGCATATATTAAATATTTCCATCCCAAAAGGAAAATATTGGGGGCTAGAACTGAATAACACCAGAGAGAACTTTGCCCAGCAGTAAAAATTTTAACTCTTGTGTATTTTATTTGTGTCCAGTGTGTGGGATAAGTTGTGAATGAGGTGCATTCAAATTGGTTTGGGTCCCTCCAACATTAGGGCATCACCAGTTACAGTCCTCCTACAGCCCATCTTTCCTTGGATTGGTATTCTCACTCCCAGGAGTTTTCTTTAGTAGATATTCCATATTCCTGGTTTGTCAAACTTCCTAATTTCTCCAGCATACTCATGGCTTCACTTTCACAGTTTCACAAATGTGCCTTTCATGGGCATATTCGCTACCTGACTTTCCAGGCCTTTTTCTGAAATACGAGTGAAATTTTCATAGGCCACTCTGTATTCTTGTAAAACCAGCACCATACTGATGGTGCCAAGGATGCTTGCTTGCTGAAGTGGTAATCTGGCCCCAATGGATCATGGATAAAGAGGCCTGTGAAAAGTTGCCTGAATGGTTGAGCACTATGAAACAAGTCATTGTGAATTCATTCCATATGTGACCCTTCTCTACCAGGGACTTCAGGGTGCTGTTCTCAAATACATTTTTAAAGTTTAGCACACTTGAGCCTATAAATGGTGGGGTTTTGCTGATTCCTGACATGCCCCGAAGGTACATTTCCTATTGTCCTGATGCAAAGTACTTGACTTCCTTTCAATGCAAATCATTTTAGCAACCACACTCTACTTGGCACCAACTTTCCATGTACTCCCTTTCTGTTGATACTGCAGATGCTTCATTCTTTACAGTGTTCCTGATTCTCTCTATAAATCTCACTAAAAGCACTGAGAAGTACCATGCCACAGCTTGAATATTAAGTGTTCTCTGTCAGATTAGTTAATCTGCTTCCTACAGTTTCAGTCTTTCACAAAATTTTAGAACATGCACAAAATATAGATTAATTTTTCCTGCAGCATAAAACATATGGTCTGGAGTACAACTACAGTCTCCTTATTCCCAAGTGAACTGCCTACGGCTACCATTTACTTGTTGCATTTCTATCAGAATTCTGATCATCTAAGATCTGAAAGGTCTCTCCCATCAAGCTTGACTTACTGTATTCAAGGGTTTTACTAGCCCAAATCTCTAAAATTTCCAAACTTTCCTTGCAAATTTTGGGAATTTCTTCCTTACCATAGTATTTTTTTTTTTTTTTTTACCTCTGGAAAACAATACTCAACATCCACAATTAAAGGATTTAAGGTTTATTTTAGATAAAAATTTTTCGAGTATTTAGTTCATAGTGACTGGATCCAAAACAAAAATGACCTGGTAGGGGCATATGGGGACATCAGCGGCTTATCCCACGGGAACCAGGAAGCAGAGACCAAGCAGTGAAACCAGGGAGACAGCTATGCTCTTCCAGATCACATTCCCATTGTCCAGCATGTTTTAATCAGACCTTAAAACTAATAACACATTTAGCTCTAAATTTGTCAGTTTATTAATCCACTGGTTAGTATAATTTTCCAATGATTCAATCACCTTCCAAAAGACCTACATCTGAGTACATAAGACGTTTAAGAAATATTCTAAATCTAAATAATAGCCTACATCTACCTCACGGATAGCATCTTTTTACTGTACCAAAGCACTGAAACATTATTTTAAAATGGACCAAAACACTTTCATAAAAATGCCAATGTCATGACTAAATCAACTCTCAAAGGTTCTACTGCCTATGCCATCACCTGGGATGTTAATAGTTCAACATATAGGTATTTTATTTGAATGGGGTCACAGACATGTGAATCATTTGCAAGTTCTCCAAGTAATAGTTCAAATACCTAGACCTCTTCCAATATGTTACTCTGGATTCTCAAGGATAGACAGAAGACCAGACTATTTAGAGTATTTTATATTTAAATGTGTGCAAAGTTCAGTTTTATATGCTAATTTGTCCTGGACATACAGTTAAATATTTGACTATAAATGACCAATATTTGGTCAGCATATTCTCGGTGTTTCTGTGGGCCTGGCTTTAGGTAAAAGTAACAATTGAGGTGGGGCTCTCAACGTGAATAAGAATCTTCAATCTGTTTATGGCTTGAGTTGGAACAAAACCAACTAAACTTCTGAATAAGAGAGACTGTTGTATCTGATGAGTTTTGAACAGGAGTATCACATATTTTTCCACCTTCAGAACTGAACTTAAACATCAGTATCCCCATGTGCTGATCCTACCAACTTTCACACAGGAAACAAAACTATTCACTGTCTAGGAGCTGAAATTTTTGACTCCCTCCCAGCATATTTTGATATTGCCTAACTCTATAATGACAGGATATATTGCCTTAGAATAGATCTCTCTCATTCCCTTCCTCCCGCTTTTTCTCTCTCTCCCTCCCTCCTCTCTTTCCTTCTCTCCCTTCCTTTCCCTTCCTCTGCCTCCATCTTTTTCCCTCCTGCCCTCCCTCCCCAATCTTTCCCCCCACCTCTCCCTTCCTTCCTCCCCTTCCCTCTCTCCCCTCTCCCTCCTAATTCCTTCCTTCCCCTCCTTCTCCCTCCCTCTATCCCCTCCTACCCCCCTCCCTTTCTCTCTCCCTCAATCTCAGTCTCTCCCCCTTCCTCTCTCTCCCTCTCCCTCCCTGTCTCTCCCTCCTTACCAATTTACCTCTCCCTCTCTGTTTCTCTGTTCCCTTCTCTCACTCCCCCTCTTTTCTTTTAGTTTTTCTTTCTTCTAAAATAATAACCTTTCTTGCAAATGCTTATTAAATATTTATATAAATTTTGGTACAACGCATGCTTAAATATGTAATTATTATATGGCTATATATAATTTTTCCCTCTTCAATAAATATATGCCCACATTTGGGTTTGTTTCTCTAGAGAATCCTGACCAACAGTATAAATGTGGTTAACACAACTTCTTCCTACAGTATGTTTATCAGAATATGATTTTGTGGTCATGCATAAAAGTGTATTCAGTACAATAGACATTCACACATCCAAAAACTATACATAATGAGTTGATAATTAAGATTATTATATCTTCATCAGTCTACCATCTACCCTTCTATAGCCTTCTATTCACTCATGTAATTCTCTTCTTCTCTCATATAGATGAATATATATCCCCCATAAGGATCAAACTAAAGACCTAGCCAATAAGTAAAATCAGCTTAAAATTCTCTGCTTGATATGTAATCTTTTTACTTCTTCAGATGAAGAAAGGAGAGGAAGAGAGAAATGAGGAAAAATAAAGAGGCAGAGGAAGGTAGGGGTGGAGAGGAGAAGAGGAAGGTGAGGAGACAATGTCATAGCAATGTAGGTATATAACAGGGGCATTCCAATATTTTACATGAGGAAAAAGGAAAAGCTTCTTTATTAATCCATATCTTTGTGGTGATAGGGTGTACTGAATATTTGCCTAAGGCTTATGATTCTGCATTTAGGGATGCTTTTTCCCTTTGCAATAAAATAATTTGTTAATACTACACTTGCTCAAATATAACTAAGAGTTACTAGAGACGTTTCAGGCATTTTCACCTGACTGTTAAAACTGAGAGACATTTACAGTCATAATGTGCCATGAAAATTTGAAAAAGTTATCTCTGGTAGGAAATAATATTGATATCATTTGAATTTGTTTTAAGTACTGAGCAGCTGAGTTACAAGAATCAAAGTGAAAAGCATTCTAAAAATCTGTGAACACTATTGTTCACAATCTTCTTCAGTATACACTACACTTGTTTGACACGTTTCTCTTAATATAGAGCAAGCAACAGCACCAATAAAAGCCTGGGAAGAAATGCTGCTGTGTAAACATTGCAACAATTTCTGAAAAAAATTTTTATAGAATATAAACTGCAAAACTGGCAATTCCCATAATTTGTTTTTCACTGGTCACACACACACACACACACACACACACGATCTTTATACTTTGCTTGAAAGAAAATTTCAATATTTTACAATCTTTCAGTAGCATTATATACATTGCATTTTAAAAAAAAGTTTTAAAAAAAGAATTGAATGCTTTCCAATACTTTTGGGTAACAAACCATAATGTTTCTCTAAATATTGGCATTATCTAAATGATCTGTTTCCTTTAATAACCACTAACCACAAAAACTGGCTCGACGGAATAGTTGAACAATTATCTAACATCGTGCATGGTTTCAATCATTTTTAATATTTTATCCTGGAAACATTCTACAAATCTTATCAATTGAAAACTTAAGTCTCTGTTCTGATTTTTAAACCATATATTTTTATGATTATACCATAACACTGACAAGTACATGTTAAGGCTGGTATCATAGGCTTTTATGAATTCGATGCTCTTTTTCTTAAAGAAAGATAGCAAATCCCAGGTCATTTTGGACTTTGAACTGTGCCTAGAGAACAGGAATGCAGTAAACATAATGTTCTGTTCTACAGCTAGGATGCAGTTGCTTCTTCTCATTCTCAAAACACCGCACCTTTCTGTCAAGTGTTACCGGATGAGCCACATGTTATTCTACCAGCAGCACCAAAATAGATAGTAACGGAGTTATTCAGACGATTGAGTTGTAACTCCCAATCTGCTAAGGTATTCAGAATCTCTGTGTTCAGTTCCTCAGGTTGATCATCTGTTTTGGCCTACATTATCTTTTACAGTTTCTGAGTTCTGGGTCTGGAGTGCTCTTCTTGACAGATGGCCTTTTCTTGGTAAATGCGCTATTGCAGTAGGGGACCATTTGCCCCTGGGAGTTTTTCTGAAGTCAAGTAAGCTATAATGCCCAGAAATGCTAGACCAGGTAGATTTCTTTTCTTTTTCTTTTTCTTTTTTTTTTTTCCCCCTACCGGAAACACCAGAAAAATCCACATCCGAAGTGCTGGATGAAAGTGCGGTTCCCATAGAACCTCATATTTACCTTAAAGAAAAGGTAAATCCAAGACAGGATTCTCAAAAACTGATTCCTTATTCAAAAGTGACTCAACAATTTTTAGAGTCATTTTTCTTATTTGTGAGTCTAAAGACCATTTTCTTTAGTTTTGTTTTTCTATTCCATTGATTAGTGGGTTTTTTTGTTTGTTTGTTTGTTTGTTTTTTAAAGGTAGGACCAAGGACCTGAGGATACTTTTTTTTTGCGGCACCAGGGATTGAACTTCACAACCTCGCGTCTGCCTGACAGGCGCGTAAGCTGCTGAGCCAAACTCCCAGCCCAGGTTTTTCGAGGCAGGGTCGCACTGTGTAGCTCAGGCTGGCCTTGCGCTCGCGTTGTAGCCCAAGTCGGCCTCGAACTCACAACGCTCCTCCTACCTCAGCCTCCCGAGTGCTGGGATTAAAGGCGTGCGCCACCACGCCCGGCTGAGGATACCTTTAAAAAATGTTGAATTCTAACCTGGTGACATCAGATGATCTGATCGCAGCCACAGATGGAGCATTTTTGAATCAGGTATAGGTATGGGTGCCTTTCTGTCTTTAATTTTAAATTCATGGGACATTCCTTCAGTGTCTCTCTCTGCTTTGAAAGCAATAGTTAGAAGAAAATGAAATTACAATCCAAGCGAAATTTTATTCTTTATTTCTTTCCCAGTCATAAATATGGTCTTGTAATCATTTAATGTTTCCAGAATGTGCCCATATCTTTCAGATTTTGGTGTGCATGACAGCTCTCCAGGTTGCAATTTATCTCAGTTTTCAATAATGCATGCCATCAGCTCAAGTTCAGAATCAAATATTTATTCTTGTGAATAACACTTAGGCTGTAAAGATAGATATATTCCATAGATATGGAAGATATTTGTGGCATTCTGCTCTAGAACCAAAAACAGAGCAAATAAATGTGTAAAATCTATTTCCAAATAGCATTTTTTTTTTAAAGTTTTTGAGGCAGGGTCTCACTGTATAGTCCAAGTTATTCTTGAACTTACTATGTAGTCCAGGCTGGTCTCAAACTCTTGGCAATCATCCTGCCTTAGCCTACCTAGTGATGGGGCTACGGGCATGCACCACCATTCTTGCAGCATTGATTTTTAAGGCATCACATACAACCCTCATGAAACCACTGGTTACATTTGCAGCACAGTAGTGTCATTAATTACCAATCTCTGGGGCTTCCCCAATGGCAGTAACGCTGCTGGACATTGGTTGTATGACCCGTGTCTCATTCTTTATCAGCCACGCTAACACAGTAATATCTGTTTCATGACTTGCAATTCTCTGGGATTTGGTCAATGTTTATGTGCACCACCTGTCTTCGCTGTTTTTGCAAAAACATACAGTGACAGAGCCATTTTTCATCTTAATCAGCCAAAATGGAGTCAGTTTGAGGCCTCTAACACAATTGATGACATGCTTACCCATACTTACTGCATCTAACCACTTCATTAGGAGTTTAGGAATGCTTTTCTTGGTGTATTATTCAGACCATTTACCCACTTCTAGTGGCTCACAGGTGTGTAAGAATTCATGTTCTCTCCATCACAAGATGTTTCCTTTCATCAAAACTACATATTATTTTTTCTACCAAAAGAATTTGGCATAGTTTTCAGAATTATACCTTCAAATAGCTGCATAATATTTCATCTGTTTGAATCTCCTTCCAGAAAACCCAGGATTTAGAACTATCTTCAAACATGATGAAGGAACTCTGCTTCAATCTTTATCTTTTTAACAGTTTTAGGATAAAACAAGCCTCTGAACATCTGGCTGGGATATTCTGATTTTCTTCAAATTTACATATTGGCTTTTTGGTCTTGTGTCTGTCCTGCCCCTGCAGAGTATCTCCACAGTAGTTACTCTTATCCCTCTACTGAGCCACTATGATTTCTCTCCTCTTCTCTGGTGACCCCAATCTGCTCTGTCAGATCCACCACAGCTTTTCACCAGTGCCCTGGCCATGAAGTACCACTTTGTAGCTCATTCCATTACTCCAGGGGTGCCAACCACTTCATACAAGAAAAAAAAATAATCACTTCCCCGTGGGTGCTTCTCCTGCAACGGGAACGCTTACTGGGCCTGATGTACACATGAACCAAGACCTTGGGGATTTGGGTTAGGGTTAGAGAGAGCGTTCAGCCCACTTTGCAACAGCCCTTCTCCATCAGACTGCTGAAGCATTCTCCAACGTCAATCTTTATTTTGCCTTTCTGACCATTTCTAACAGATGTTGTAGGATATATATTTGTTTGACTTGGCAAGCTTTCGAACTCCCTAAATAGGTAAAAAGAAAGGAGACATTACTTTTATACCTTATTTAATGCAGGCCTTTTCAAGTCAAGCTGGACATGTGTTGATGTTGGAATTCTCTAAATATTTCAGAGGGGTTTTTGTTGATAATTAAGAGTACATATTCTGTCTTCAGCAGTCTATCCTTATGCAATTCTTTTATTTTATCTTATTTAGAGTGTAACACTTCGCTGGGGATCAAACCATCTATTTCCATCTATTTCACATAACACAAAAAATTCCGTTTTCTTTTCTTTTAAGATAGCCCTCTTAAGCCGGGTTTTGCAGGTTTTCTCCATCCAAGCCTTTTCTCAATTTACTGGTGACTAACTCGTGGTCACATAGGAAGCAAAGGAAGATCTTTTCCTAAATCTTGTCCTTCTTTTAAACCACTATTTATGCTTCAGATGTTTCATTGGCTACTTATCACTAAAAACATTTGTTGATCTTATTTGGGAACTAAAAGAAGGCAGTGTTTTCAGACAGGCTGGAATGAAGAAACGAATCTTCTAGCTTCACACTTTTCCAAACTTCTGGCTTCTCCTGTTTCTGCTCTCCTGAGACCAAGCACACCTTGTTGTCAGGGAGCAAACACTTGTTGCTGTTCTTCTTTCCAGGGCATAATAATGTGGAAAAGTAAGGAGCGTGGATTTGGAAAGGAAATAACAAACCGTGTAGCACTTACTCTGTATGTTTTCTTCCATGTAGACATGGAAAACTATTTATGTGTTTTCAATGCACGTTTTTCAGTCTTGAATCATTAAAAACACAGAGCTATTTAGTTACATAAACCTCAAAAGTTTAAAATTTTCAAGGAGTTAGCTGGGCATGGTGGCGCATGCCTTTAATCCCAGCACCTGGGAGGTTGCGGTAAGAGGAGCCTTGTGAGTTCTATGCCAGCTTGGGCTACAACGGGAGTACAAGGCCGGCCTGAACTACACAGTGCAACCCTGCCTCAAAAAACCAGGGCTGGGAGTTTGGCTCAGTGGCCTAAGCGCCTGTCCAACAGGTGTGAGGTTGTGAGTTTGATCCCTGGTGCCATAAATAAATAAATAAATAAATAATAAAATTTTGAAGGATGTAATTCAATTAACCTTTAATTCTTTTTTTAAATTTACTATTCAACTCAGTGAATCAACTCAGCATTTTTGTAGTGATAATGCCATGTGTAATGTCCAAAAATTATGTGTTTTGGATTTGAAAAAAAAAGAAAAAGAAAAGCAGACTATCCTAGTATTTCTTCCAATCAATGGAGACAATTTTAAGCAAATTAGAAACATTTATCATATAGCATAATATGAAAGACTTTATTAATGTTAAAGTGGTTATTAAATAAAAGAATCAGAAGAAATTACATTTTTACTTTTATATTTATAAATTTGTATCAACTTCATGGTATTAGAAGTTTGTCAAGTAAATATGTAGGAAGCAATCTACACATTCTAGACATTTAAAATGTTTTACATAGTGCATTACCAATTAACAATAACCTGAATATATCATTATGGGCCTATTGGTGGAATAACGTAAGTCCATGTGGATCATTACTTTGAACCAAATTATTAGCTTTAAGTATAATAAATATATGAGTAAATTATTAAATTGTGTAATGAAATTGTACCTGAAAACTCATTAATTCCTTTTGCAGATAAAGAAAAATAAAGATGCTTGGCATAAGATATATCGAAACAAATGTGTATTTATTTTTGCGTGGGTAATAAATTGTTTCATAAAATGTAGGGAAAGGTATTATTTTAAATACTGTCAGCTCCAACAAAATGTGTACATATTTTTTAATGCTTTGTTGCTACATGCTTCTGCTTTGTTTCAAATGCCATTAAACTCCATTAATAAAAGTAAATAACTATATGCAGACAGTTGACTCAGATACTTAATGGAACAACAGCAATCATGAAAAATGCTTACCTTTTTTGCCACATTTCCATGCTGGTATTATCTTGGTTACTTACAGCATCCTGCTAAGAAGGGCTAAAAAAATGTTAATAATCTGTGAAAATGCCATCATGTTAATGTATGCAACTTTCTTCTTGCCCACATTTTGTAAAATAGCACACATTATTTAGCTTTTGTAGTTGCCAAAACAAAATAGATCAGAGAGGACTGTAAGTAAAAGTCTAGGATCATCATTTTCCTGCTTGCAATTTTGTTGGTAATTCATTTGTAGAAAGAAGGAATGATAAATTTTACTAAAGTTTTAATTTAAATATAAAAAGGTTTCAACAGAATTTAAAGTTCACTTGAATCAGCTATTGTCATTTTTTTCTTCATACATAGCATGCATTTGCTTGGTATGTTTTCTTATGAAAAGCATTCAGTTTCCTTTGAATATTGCATTTTTCTCCTTTTTGAAAGTCTTGGCAAAATACTAGGAGCTATTCTTGAGGAATATTCATTTACAAATTAATTAACAATAGCATTTTGCAAATGTTGCTTTATATTTCATTCCTAAGACCTTAATGTAATGGCTAGCCTGTAATCAAAACTTAACTAGAATTGTTACTGTAGACATATTTTATTTTTACATTTCAAAATTTCCCACAATATGAAAAACTAACAAAACAACTTGCTATGATATATTTTATTGAGAAATAAGCAAATAAAGTAATGCCTCCATTATGCCTAACACAAGTGTAAAATTAGTCATGAATATATCTTGTCACCTTGCAGAGGTGTGTAGCAAAATATAATGTGTAAAATGAGAGCCCTAAAATCTGAAATTTATTCATGATTATTAGTTTATTTTAATTGTAAATACCAGAAATTCAACTAAATTGTTTGAAAAAAAGAACTTTTTAAAGAGCAACTGACATATTCACCTGGTTTTTAGATATGTACACACTTATTTTCCATAAATATATAAATATGATTTTATATGATATACATCTGTGTATAACACAACAGAAATATAATTCCATTGTTAAATACGGTTTTATCCAACAACACTGCTTCAGGCTACATAAAATTGAAGAAGGCTAACTTTTTTTTAAAATAAAAGAATCATTTCAATCATATGAATGCTTAACAAGTTGAAATATTTAAACACTCTAGCCCTTAAATCAATGGCAGTTGAAAGTCATCAGAAAATTAGTAGAACTCAAAAATACAAGTATTTCTTCTGTAAGAGAGAGAGAGAGAGAGAGACTAATTGAAATGCACCGTAAAGTTTAACAAATACAGGTGCCTAGATTCTTACTGACACTTAAAGAAAACTGTTGAATTCATTAATTTTGTTGGCTCAATATGTGGTAGGCATGACAAGATACTAGTATTACATGATATTTGAGTATGAAGACAAATTTAAATGATTTATTGTGGCCTGAATATATTTTTGAGAGTAATAGATGTTTAAATGCATTTGAAGATGAAATTCAAACTTATTCTTTGGTGAAATTGTCAGTGCTGTCATTTTCTTTATAGCACCTATCAAAATTATATCCCTGTTTTTCCTCTTACAATTTGCTTTAGAAATTTATCATCATTATAGATAATAACTCGTTATATATTTGGAACTTGAATAAAGAGAGGTTCATACATTCCACCTTAGAATGAAGTGCATAGTTTCCATTAACAAACAGAAAACATGTCTAGAATATTGGCCTATCTACTAGGGTGAATTCTTTAATTTGCTACGAATCAGACGAAGAGATAATTCCAAAATTGTTATTGAGTAATTAGAAGATAAAGGGAGATGGAGAAACAAAGTGTTGGGAAAATTTTCTCAGCTTACTGCTAAGTAACTGTTATTTTTGATGGGACTACTTTGGCCAATATGAGAAAAATTGTGTATAAAATGAGAAAAATTAAAAATAAGGAGGTAAAAATAAAATCTCTTTAATTCACATTTATATTGCAGAGATATAAAGAAAACAAGTAATTATTATTCATAAGGCTAGTACAGAGAAAAGTTTCAAGTAGATTTTGACCTAGCCTAGCAGCTACTTTTGTTTACAGTATTGTTTCCACTTTAGCAAGTTTATTTTCATTGCACTGTGCAAACTTGGCTTTGTAAAATTAACACATTATGGTAATCAGTGTGCATACTGTATCAAACTATGCTTATCATCTCTACCTTGTCGATGCAAGGTGTGATGTTTTGTAAGCACAGTTTGCTTCAGGGATTTTACAAAAGCTGTCTTGAAGAATACTTTGGACTTTCTATTTGCTACTTATAATCTCTGTCATAGTATTAAATTCAAAAGAAAAGCAATGATTTCCCTTGGGATGACAATGGAGTGAAAATACAGACTTGCTGAAGTAATATAACTCTCCCCTTCCATTCATTTTTGCTTCCACTGAGTTTATTTTCTTTTTTTAATTTTCCACATTAATGTCCTGCTTTGGGTCAACTCAATGCTTTTCTTATGCTTACCCATTTTCTTTCCACTAGAAAAAATACAATAGAGTTTAAGACCAATAACTTCATATATATCTTTTCTAGTTCCTTTTGTTCCCCACTCTAAAAAATACCCAAGAAAATCGGAGCTGTTTCACATGAAGCACTTCTTTTAGAGAGAAGAAAATTTATTTTGCAAATTATGTTCGTAAATTGAATTCTTTTTTAATTCAGCAGTTCAAATTTTATTGAGGCACGCACTCCTTTAAAGTCTTTATAATTTTTCAATAAAGAATTCTGAGAAAATCATCTAACTGTTTAGAATATGCTAAACAAAAGATTATATAATAATTTTTAACAACATTACCAACTTTTTCACTTACACCCAGTTTAATAGGAATTGCCATCCTGGGATGCTGGCCTCCAACTTCTACTTGAAAAGAGCAGCTTATCACAATCACTGAACACTAGGTGTTTATGACCAAGATACTACAAATATGTTTAATAGAATATTCAGTGAACTACATTCTTCCAAGGATAGTGAGTCAATTGTGACAGATTATAGCTACCAACCTCTAGGGTTCTCTCGTTTTTGTTTGTTTGTTTGTTTGTTTGTCTTCTCTTTACACTCTATCTATCTGTGTATCTGTTTATACATTCTATGAATTGTTATTTATCTTACATTTTGTTTTGTGGAAAAATGGAGATTTTAAAACATTTTTGTCTTCAAGTTTAAATTCACTGAGTGCGATTTTTACAGTAAAAATTAAATATGTTTTACATTTCTGATGTCTCCAGTTATGTATAAAAAGTTGTTTTTATTCTGCATCTTAGGGGAATAGGATTTATTTTAGTAATAGATTTGGTAGTAACCTTTTTTTGTAGCTTATAAAAATAAGTTTTGCAAAAAGTTTTCTGGGGCATAATATATAAATGTAGATACGTAAGCTCTAATATACTGAAATCATTAATATATAAATATTCAATTAATGACCATTGAATTCATTAAATTATCTCACATATTGGAAAATTTGTTATAATTATACAATTGCATAATTGCTATATTTTAATTTGTACAAGTTAATATGATTTGAAATACATTTATAAACATTTGGAAAAATATATCCAAATTCAAGCACATCATCATCTTTATGGCCAAAATCATATAAATAGTCTCTCCAACTCTGCCCTTGTCACTGTATTTTCTCAGAGATTTCCTTTAAGACAACTATCATCCTAATTTTCTCTATGATTTTCATTTTCATCTGATGAAAATACTACATTAAGCATCCTGGCAGTCTCTCCGTGACTGCGTTCCTTCCTAAAAAACATCACTACTTACTGATTTTCACACTAGATGTAATTAGCACTCCAAGTAACAGTGTGTAAGTGTTCCTTTTTCTCTGCATCCTCAGGAGAATTTGTTATATTTTGTGTTCATGTTGATAGTTTTCTTATTTGAGTGGTGTGATATCTCGCTGAGGTTTCAATTTGTATTTTCTTGGTTATTAGTGATTTCAAGTATTAGTTTTTCTTTTCACATAATTTGTGGCCATCTCTGTGCCTTCTTTTGAGAAATGTCTTAACTTTTGAAGGCAATGATATGCAACACCACAAACATTGTCAAATTCTTATCATCTTGCTTTGTAAACCTATAATGTTATTGTATTGGATTTCTTGTTGTCGTTTGTCTCTTTTGCTTTTTGTCTTTGTTTTCTGTGTCTTTTTTGCTCTTGAATAAAAAAAAGAGAAATGTCTTAAATCTGCTGCCAAATTTGTATTAGGTTATATGTGCTACTTTTCTATAGAGCTCTCAAATTACTTACACATTCTGGATATTGAGACATTTTCGGATGCATATATTGCAGATTTTCTCTACTGCTGGCTGTTTCTTTACTGTTAATCTTTTCTTTGCTGTACCAAACCTTGTTAGTTTGATAAAATTCCATTTGGCCATGTTTGCATTTGTTTCCTATCTTTTTGGGGTATTATCCAAAAAATTTTGCCCATTCCAATGCCTTCAATTGCTTTTACTGTATTTTCATTTTGCAGTTTCATAGTTTTAGGATTCACATTTTAATCTTCATATAATTTTAGAGCTAAGTTTTACAGCTGGTGAGAAATGTGACTGTAGCTTCATTCTTCAGCATAGTTAGCCTAGTGTTGTCATCATCAAATTACTGGAAAGATCATCCTTTGTGGCATCATGTTGTTAGCACTTTGCAAGATCTGAGTTATCTGTAGATGCATGGGTTTATTTGCAGACTCTGTGTTCTGATAATGGTCTGCATGTATATTTTTTTCTGCAAAAAAGCTTGCTGTTTTGATTATTATATTTGTAATATCCCACACCACATCTGTAGTATTAAAACACCAAATTTAATGTCACACTAGAAAAATTATTCATCATGATCAAGTAGGTTTTATCTCTGTGGTGTAAGAATGGTTCAACACATACAATCAATAAACAGAAGGAAGCATAAAAGCCATTTGACCATATCAATAGACACAGAAAAGGCACTTAAGAAAATTCAACTGACTTCATTATAAATATTTTTTTTAAAAAACAGGTTTAGAGGAAAGTATTCCAACACAATAAAGGTCACGTATAACAAGTTCACAGAAAATGTCCTCATACCAAATAACAACATACTGAGTTACTTTTCTAAGGTGAAACATGAAAAAGATGCCACTACCATCAATTTAATTTGACATAGCAATAGAAGTCCTGGGCAGAGGGTTTTGGCATGAAAAATAAGTTATGAGATATCAAATTGGAAAACAGGGAGTTAGGTATAGATTGTACACAATGTGATCATGTATTAAAAAAAAAAACAAGAGACTCCTCAACCAAGAGACAATGAGAACTAAAGAGAAATTCATCAGACTTTTAGATACAAAAATCAGCACACAGAAATTAGTAGTTTTGCCACACTCCCATAGTCAGTTATTTGTTTAAAAAATTAGAAATATAATTCAATCTAAATAGCTAAAAAGTTCAAATTAATTTAAAGAAAGAGGTAAAAAAAATACTTACAGTGCAAACCAACCAATATTGGTAAGGAATGTGAAGAAGACAAGACAAAATGAAAGCGTTTCCATAGATTGGAAGGATGAATATTTTTAAAATAGTCACATCATCCAAAGTGATTTATATATTTTATGATCACTATCAAAATACTAATGGTATTTTCACAGAAATAGAAAAACTCCTACAGAGGGAAATATTTTCTGTCACTCCAAACTAGAAAATTTACTTTTCATTCAAGTTCACCATCAATACTGTGTTTAAAATTAATTGTCTCCTGTCATACTTCTAACTTACTCTCTTTCTCTCCCTACAGAACACACCATAATTCAATTATTTGCTTTCTCTTTTTTTCTGTCTTCTTACTATATTATGGAAACTGCAAGTGCATAAGGGGCCTTGGATAATCACTGCCGCATCTTAATGAGTATGAACACTGACATAGTAGGAAAACAACCAGTCTTAGCCAACTTAATTTGTTTTTCTGTTACATTTAGTACTGCATTGTACCTTAAAATATTAAGCTGGTGGTTATTTTCCAGTCTCATCTCTGTTTTTCACACCAAGGACTGATTTTCCTTTAATTTACCATGAGCAGAACTCAGTTTTCTTCACTGGAAAGCCAGGTGAGAAGATAGAGTACAATTGCAGGGAAATTCATAAGAAGTGGTAGAGAAAAGATAATGCATAGAAAGTCAATGGCAAAAGCTGCTAACACAAGGATGAGACACTTAACACAGGAAGCCTATGAGGAAAGTACTTTTTTCAGGATTTAGATTGAGCTATATCAAATCAGTATTTGTGACAACTTCTTTTCAACCTCTGCTGTCCTAAAAGAAAATGCAATTCTCATTATTTTGAACTGTGGAAGTGAGAGAAAAGAAAAGAAATTTCCTCCACTCTTCAAAATACTCAAACTAAAGAATACAGAGTGGTGTTGCCTAAGAGAAAGGTCATTAAAGTATTTCACAGTTACATTACCGAATCCTAGTATTTTTAGATAAATTCATCACTCATAACATGAACCTGAGATCATACTGCGATGTTTTCAGATTTCAAGTTTTTATGTTTTTAAATAATTGGTATAGACATTTTCTTATCACTGAAACAAGATTTCCAATACCCACAGTTCAAAACAAAACAAGACAAAACTTTATCTTAGCTCATTGCTTCAATTCATGATTGTCTGAATCCAAAGCAGGAATACCATGGTGTAAGGACGGGGCCGAGGAAAGCTTTCCAGACCACTGCAGCCTGGAAGCAGAGAGAGGATGGTGTAGCTGGAGACCAGAATTCACCTTTATTGCTCACACTCCCGTAACTCACCTCCAACCAGACCCAGCCGCACAGGCAGCTGCTGAACACATCAGTGGAAAATTGTGATGGTAGTCGGACATTTTAGATCAAGACCACAGTTTTAGTTCTTCTAGTTTTATTTAGCTATTTGTAGTATCTAACATAAGGTTTCAATATATATTGCATTAAGGAAGGACCACTCTAAGTGATGCCCAGTGTAGGGAAAACAGTGATAGAGCAACATGCATGGCTGAAGAGCGAAAAGGCTAACCATTGCCAGAATGTTTGATTCATATAAAAAATCGTTACAAAATGCTTTTGAAAATGTTTATATGAACTTTACATAGGTATTCAACTAGCAAACTACAAAAAGTGAACTATTAAATGTTGATTTACAGCAAGATAGAAAATATTACAGACATCTGTAAAGAAAAATCAAACTAGGATTTTTTTCCTAATAAATACGAAAGGAAATCAGCAAAGTCAAGAAACAATACAAGGAAGTTAACAATATGTACTGAGACAAAGGGAATCAGGTCTCTAGTTTAGCAATCTGTTAGGGGAATTCATGGTTAAAAATGATTTCTGAATGAGACAACATTTAATATTGCCACATTGCCATTGTGCTTTTAAATATATGCGTGTGTAATTATTATTGGTCAATAAAATAAATCTATACTATTTCAAAGACAAAGATAATCTTGTTCTTCCTGTGAAAAACCAAATCATAATATAACAAAACGGAACCAAGGCTAAATGACAATCATTCCATTATGTGAGTTCAACACATAGTTTTGACTTGTGAAATTCATGAAATGAAACTCCAAGAGCCATTTATTGCCCCTTCATGTCAAAATAAAAGATAATCTTAATTTTCATTAATCTCACAGGATATTATCACCTGAATCAGTGTTGTTAACCTACTTTTGCTCATTCTTTCAAGACTTCCCCCATTATACATAGATAGATGCACTCACTACTCTGGATTAATGTTTCAAAAACTTGCAAGACTGGAAAGGAAAGCTTGGAGTGTCTCACAATTACATTACTCTACTCTATTCCATGAGGTCAGTATCAATGCAGGGGAAAAGCTTATTGGGGGAAAAGTGGTTTACTTGGTCTGTGCTGCTTTTTGTTTTTATTTACTTATACAGGTCCATAGTATAGAAGTTTGGAGAGTGCTCTGATTATTTAGTAGGAGTTCCCTTAGCTACTGTATCCAGGACTAGTGACATAGCTCAGCAGCTTAAGCAACTGCCTAGCTTCTATATCCACTAATCCAAGTTTATCCCAGAGTCTCACGGTGATGAAACTTAGCATCTGACCAGCAACCATGAGAATATTGATCGACAATAGTTTTGGTGTTCCCTTGGGTCATGAAAAAATTTAATTCAGTGCCAAGCACAAGGGAGGTTAAACTTTATTTCCTGATTTCTTAACATTTCCAGTGAAAGAATCTATAGATTGCTTTCTTTCTTCTTTCTAATCATTCAAATGGGTAGTTGTGAGAACATTTATTAATTTCCCTAGCACGATAGATCAGCACGACCTGTTCTGGAGCACAGTTTACCTGACTGGGTGAAGACAGGAGGGGCGGGGGGAGTGGAACATTCTTTCTTCATGTCACTCATATTTTTTCTGATGAGGTCTCTTTTTGGATGATTTCTCACTCATTCCTATTTTAAAGTACACTCTTCTATATTAGACTTTAATTTTCTGCTTGCAGAGCCTACATGAGATCATGGGGTCAAAGAGAACAATCCATTATTTACAGTTTTAATTACTTTTATAGCTAAAGTTAGCTGCTCCTCATGGTATATGAGGTTTTGCTTATTGTAGATTAACTTCAGCTTGAAGATATTAAACCAAATTCGAGAGCAGGTTATGTGGTGCAGCTCAGTAAGAGTGTTTGCTTGGCATTTGTGAGGCACTGAGTCCAATCGCCAGCAAAAAATATATATTAAAATAAAGGTGCAAGTGTACTTTATCATTCTCATTCTCATAACATCTGCATGCACATACATTTACATGTAGAATATTTGTTTTATTATAATCATATCTTAAAAGGAAGGATCAAAACAAAAAATTCTATCATTAGGGAATGATTATATATGCTTTACTTTATGAAAATTATTGCAAGCATATAACAATAAAAATATTTTGGTATAGCTGTATACTATAAAACACACACATAATATAAGTATTTATGTAAATGTGCATGGGCAAATACATGTATACATACATGGAGATATATGTGAAAGTCTAGAAAAAATTTGCAAACTTATAGCCAAAATATTATTGGTTTTTTTCTTCCTCTTGACATGCATAAGTGAGTGAGGGTAGAGATTGATGAATATCTATCATTTTGTTTGCAAAGAGTTGGATATGTTATAATAAGTTCCTATAATTCTAAAATAAAAGAACTGTTAGAAAAAATTTGACTGTTTTATTAGTAAATCTCATTTTTCAGATTCTTATATAAGTGGTATTTCCAAAGGAAATAATGACAGTGAATAAATTTGCTGTTGAAAAAATGTCATTTAAAATCTCTGTATAGTATTTTATTGTTCTGGCCTTCAAAATCAGCCTTTTCACTTGCATTTCATACTATACTCTCCATTCTAGTGATATAACTTTTTATACACCAAGATATGTCATTTAATAATTGAGTTTACATGTGCACACTTTTTTCTCAGAAATATTTAATATATTTAGATATGACAGATTGGTTTGCAAACTGTTCACATCACCAAATACCATTTTTTTGTTGGATGACAGTTATAATATTATAGTTATCAGCCACTATAATATATGATACATATGTGATATACATGCATATAGATTGTAACTACTTGAATTTCTGTAAATCTCCCATTAGAATTAATCTAAGTATGCTACTGAATGTCACGCTAGAGTAATATTGGATGTCATGAAGATGTTTTTGCTTTGAAAGAACATTCATGAGAAAATTAAATGGAAGAGTAATTACTTAATTATAAAAACAATTTTACATTGAAGTCAGAACTATGCAACATAATTAACAAAAGTATTATTTTGAAATTTTAACCATGATTTTCAGTTTGTTCTTTCATTTATAATTGTGTATTATGTAATCATAAGTATATGTATTCACACTGATATGATTGACAATCAAAAATCTATAAAGCATTATATATAAAATTCATCTAAGTGACTATAAAACAGTATCAATGAATACTACTCAGTTGTCCTTATTTACATTAGTTCTAGAATGAATGATTATATTTAAATTACATTTAATGCATTTCCAAATTAATTTCTTAAAACATATTTTAAACTGAGAGTTTTAAATATGCAAAGAATAATATCCATAAGAAGTTTGCAGAGGTCAAAGAAAATATAAATAAGCAATTAAAGGAATTAATAAAATGTTTATCAAACTTATGGAAGATTCAAAATTGATTAAATTATACAAGATGATACGGGGAAAAAATAACCAGTTCAATAAAGAACTAGAAGAAATCAGTAGAAATCTACCATGTAAAAATAAACTTTTTGAAAGTAAGGGCAGCAAAAGCAACCAATGTGAGAAGTGATTGTCAGAACTAAAAGAAAAGTTTGATGCAGTAGACTATGTTTACAATGTACACGATATACTATGGAAACTTGATCTTAAATCTTCTAGATGATACATAACTTAAAAGAAAACCTAGGAGTTATAGAAGTTAAGGAAAAATTAAAAGATAAAAGGTATAAAAATTTACTCACCAAAATTATAGCTAATAATTTAACATGAAATAATGACATGAAAATAATTCAATGTCCAGATAAATGATGCATATGGTACAAATGGTTATTACCAGAAAAGAATTTGCCCGTGATACATCATATTGAAAATCTCAGAAATTCCATACAAAGACAGAATTCTAAAAGCTTCTAGAAAAATACATAAAATAAATTATAAATTTTATGAAAATAGTAGCAGATTTCTCAAGGTAAGCCTTAAAGACCAGAGAGCTGGGAGTAAAGCTCTTCAAAACTGAAAGAAAACAATTTTCAAAGCAGATTATTATAGCTAGCAAAATTGTATTTCAAAATTGATAAAGTATTAAAAAGCTTACACAACAAGCACCTAAGGAAATTCATGGCCATGAAAACATCACCACAGAAAGTACTCAAGAGAATGCTAGAGACAGCAAAGGCAAAATTAATAATGAAGCTGGATGTGGTGGAGCATGCCTGCAATCCCAGTAGTTGACAGGCTGAAGCAGGAGGATCACTGCAAGTTGGAAACCAGTGTGATCTACAAAATGAGTTCAAGGCCAACCTGAACTGCATAGTGAGACCCTGTCTCAAAAAGACAAAAAAAAAAAAAAAAAAAAAAAAAAAA